>SZWC01019038.1:2346-24741 GCA_023375785.1 Penium margaritaceum | reverse complement strand
GCCCAAGTCCGGGCGACGCGAAAGCGGGTCCGCTGGGTTGATCCTTCCTGGTTTGTACTGGATCTCGTAGTCAAAGCCGTCCTCCAGCAGCTCCATCCATCGTGCTTGACGACGACTCAGGTTCGGCTGCGACTTGAGGTACTTGAGCGCGTAGTGGTCCGTGTGCACCACACACCGCCGTGCCTCAAGGTAGCACCTCCATTGCTTGAAGGCCTGGACCACCGCGAGCATCTCCTTCTCGTGGATCGGGTAGTTAAGCTCAGCCCCTTTCAGTTTCTTGGAGTAGTACGCAATGGGCTGCAACCCCTTCCCTTGGTCCTGCATCAGCACCCCGCCGATCGCATAATCGCTTGCGTCCGTCACCAACACGTACTCCTTGCTCGTGTCCGGATGCACCAACACCGGGACTTGACACATGGCAGCCTTCATTGCACCGAAGGCTTGCCCCTCCTTCGCACCCCACTCCCATTGGCGTCCCTTCTTGAGCAAGTCTATCAAGGGTGCTCCCATTGCCGCATGCCCCCGGATAAACCTCCGGTAGTAGTTCGTAAAACCCAGAAAAAACTGGATGTCACGCACGCACGCCGGCTCTGGCCACTCCTTCACTGCTTCCACCTTTTTTTGGGTCCATGTGGATTCCCCTCCCGCTGACAATGTGCCCGAGGAACTCCACCTCCTGCTTGGCGAATTCACACTTGCTGAGCTTGGCAAACAACTGCTCCTTTCTTAGCACTTCCATCACCGTCCGCAGGTGCTCTTGGTGCTCCTCCATCGTCCGCGAGTAGACAAGGATGTCGTCGAGAAAGACGACCACGAACTGGTCAAAGTAGGGATGGAATACCCGGTTCATCAGTGCCATGAACATAGCAGGAGCATTCGTTAGCCCGAAAGGCATCACGAGATACTCGAAGTGTCCATAATGCGTCCGAAATGCGGTTTTTTCCACATCCTCCCCCGCAATGCGGATTTGGTGGTACTCCGACCTCAGGTCCAGTTTGCTAAAGACGCGTGCGCCTCGTAGCTGGTCGAACAGCTCCTTGGCCCGCGGCAACGGGTAGTGGTTCTTCACTGTGATGTTGTTGAGCGCCCGGTAGTCCACGCACATCCGCGGCTCTCCTGATGTCTTCTTGACGAACAGGACCGGCGCCGCGTACGGAGACACTGACGGCCGAATGAAGCCTTGGTCCACCAACTCCCCCAACTGCTTCTTGAGCTCCACAAGCTCCGCGTCGCTCATGCGGTTGTAAGACTGCACCGTTGGTGACGACCCTGGCACCACCTCGATTTTGTGGTCAATGTCGCGTTGTGGCGCCAGCCACTTCGGTAACTCCTTCGGAAAAACATCCCCGAACTCCTTGAGCACCTCCCCAACACCGGGAGGCAACTCTGGAGCTCCTGCGCCTTCCCCCGGCTGCCCCTCCGCTGCTTCGACCGCTGCAATCTGTTGCTCTACTGCTTGTTGTGGACGCACCCATGCCAAGTAAACCTGGCCACCCTTGCGCTCGCACCGCTTGAGCTGCTGTAAGTTGATGACGCGCAACTGCTTCCCTGCTTCCGCCACTTCCGCCACTTCTGACTCCTTCCCCTCACCCCGCCACAAAGGCAAAGTGATACTTTTCCCGTCCGCCTTCACGACCACCCGGTTGCACCTCCAATCCACCTCCGGATTCCAGGCGTGCAACCAATCTCGGCCGATCAAACAGTCGTAATCATCCATAGGGAAAGTGTGGAACTCCATGTCACACACCAACTCACCCATACGAATTTTGTGCTTGACGAGAGGCTTGCCGCACTCCACCACTCCAGACACCTGCCGCGCCTTGGCCGACGTCTCCGGCTGCCGTGCGAGTTCCAACCTCATCGCCAACCTGTTGTTGAAGAAGCTATGACTTGCGCCGCCGTCTAGCAGCCCACGTAGCTTCCTCTGACCCTTGAAACTCCCCTCCGGAATCTCAAGAACCAGCTCCAGGATGATCCCTGGAAATTGCCGGGTATCACCTTCATTCCGCAACAACACTTGAGGCAGCTCCTTAATCGGCAAAAGCCTTTCAGGACTGGTACTGTCCCTTGCGGACGAAAGACTTGCAACAGTAGGCCGTCCCCTCCTCACTGCTGCTGCCCGTTTCCCTGTTGTGTCTTGCGCTTGGGGCAATCCCGCTTGCGATGACCCTCCTCACCACAAGCCCAACACTTGCCTCTCGGTCCTTGCTGTCCGTCCGCGCCACGCTGCCCGGCTTGGATTGCGTCCACCTCCATGGGCACAGCCTGACCCGGCTGCTCCACCCGTGGTTGTGTTGCATAGCTGGTCCGGCGCGCATTGTAGCTTACCACGTCGATGCGCTCCGCCGCCGAGACCAACTCCGCAAAGGTCCGCAACCCGAACACCGCGAGTTCGCGTTAGACGTGCGGCTTCAGGCCGTCATGGTAGCGATCGTACGCCTCCGCGTCCGAGAGGTCGTCAATCTGCACCGCCAAGGCCATGAAGCGTGTAGTGTAGTCCTGGACCGATCCACGTGCTTGACGTGCTTGATCTTGTCACGTGCGACTCGGCTGCCATTGAGCAGGTCGAAACGCGCCTGGAGCATCGTCTCGAATTGCTCCCACGTCTCTGGCTTCTCCGTCAACGCCTGTGCACCGAGCTGCACTTCAAGTCCAAGCGGTAGACTTAGCAGTAGCTGAAGCCGCGCCCCGGCCCCCAGCCCATCCGGCAACCCAGCGGCATTCCGCCGGCACAATGCCGACCACCACTGCAACGCCATTCCCCGGAGTAGCGTAGGTGCATACTCCAGTCTCGTGGCATCTTCTCCCACGGGAACGCCCAATGCCGTGAAGTACGAGTTCACAATGAAGAGCCACTCCCTCGCACTGCCCTTGCTGGTGTAGAACTCCGGCTCCTTCGGCTTGGGCCACCGAAAGGCAGGTGCGAATGCCAATGTAACACCCCCCAACACACTGCTCCCGTGGCCGACGTACCTCGCCTCAACCTCCACACGCAGCTGCTGGTTCTCTTGACGCAACTCGTCAAGAGCACACCGGATCTCCTCCACGAGGTAGGCCTGGTCGCATGCCGTGGCTGCCATGCTTCCGGTTGTGACAAAACAATTCTGGCCAAACACAGTTGTGGCAGATCTGCTGCCTCTCTTGGGTCCGTGGAAAGCCGAGCGAACGTCCACACGCTCTGATACCAAATGTGAACCGAGGGGCACCCGGCGTGACGGTCACACGCCGAGCTCTTGGGAAAAACCTCCCAACCCTCGACCCCTTGGTGTGTGGGCCAACCCTTGAGATGTCGCACGACCCTCTCTTAGCAGCAAGACCGCTGCTAGTGACCGAGGTTCCCGTCGTGCGACTCTCCCGGCGGCGTTTGCACCAAGGTGCGCTACGGAAGACTTGTAGGATCGAATGGACGTGTGCGAGGCAATACTTAGAACACAAGGAGAGTTGGGCAAGGAATGAATCCTTTAGAATTGATAGTTCAGTATAAGACAATGTACATAGTCTCTGGGTAAGATTGGCATGCCTAGAACAACCCCTAGGCTTCCTTATGTTCCAGCCCCTATGAGCCAACCGAAAGCTACTCCACACTCCGAGGCCCTCTATCGAGGCGCACTCATGCAAATAACACATGTATCATGTAGTATGTTCCACGAGCTTTCCAACGCACCAAAGAACGCCTCAATCCGTGAAGAAACGGCTAAGTTATGGCCGTTTGAGTGCTCCACACGTGACGGCCGCTGGCAACACCGCTAGCGGGGGTCACGGCCGCCCGAAGCGCCCTTACATGCGAATGCAGCTCCAGCCGCCATCCCGAAGCGCCCATGGACCCCAATGAACCTTGCCTCATTGGCTAAGCGTCCATCCAGGGGCGCTTCGGCTGCAGTGGGCGAGAAAGTCGCTCCGCCGTGCTCGGGGTCGAACCGGTACGTCTCCTGTTTTCTGGAGGTGCGCCTCCCACCTTTGCACGGCCGTATCTTTCTCGTCCCTGTGCTGAATGACCCAGTTCTTGGGTCGATTTCGTACGGTTTTTCACGCAGAACACAATGGGAGCATCAAAACATGCATCTGAGAGCAGCATGATGATGTAATCACCGCCTCGAACGGCGGCTCCCATAACAGGCTGGTGACCATAAACCACCTCAAACGGTGACTTTCCTATTGATGCTGACAGCGCTGAGTTTTAAGCAAACTTTGTCACTCCGAGCTTCTTCTCTCAACCCTGTCCATATGCTAGAACCATGCTCTACAATATTTTCTCCAAAGTCTGGTTTGTGTGCTCCATCTTTCCATCACTTTGTGGGTGGTATACTGTGGTCAGCTGCACCCTCGTGCCCAGCTTCTCCATGAGATCTCTCCAGAAGTATGAAGTGAAGCTTGGATCGCGATCTGAGACCACCGACCGTTGCACTCCATGCACCATGATGACATGACTGAAAAGGAGTTGAGCTATTCCAGCAATTGTGATACTCTCAGGATATGCGATGAAATGTGTCATCTTGGAGAAGCGATCCACCACCACCAATACCGTGTTGTTGTCCTGCTATGTCACAGACAACCTGTGATGAAATCAAAATAGATGTCTGTCCATGGCCTTTGTGGTATAGGCAATGGTTGCAGCTCCCCTGGTGACATGGTCTTCCATGCCTTGATGTGTTAACACACATCACAACTACTCACAAACCTCTTGCAATCAGTTGCCATTCATGAAAACCTGTATTGACGTGCAAAGACTTTGAGCGTCTTGTCAAAGCCGAAGTGAGCTGAGTAGTGGGTGTCATGCGCCTCCCCTAGAAGCAACTGCTTCAATGGTGCATAGTCTGGTACGCCAGTCCTCTGCTCTTGTCCCCTTTGCCAGTACACTCCATCCGACGTGGCGTCTTTCAACACACCACCCGTGAACTCACCGTCCATGCCATAGCCGTGCTTGAATAGGCTATGCATGACTAGAGATCCCATCAACACTAAGATGAAATTGAGGCTCAAGTCTGGCCTCCACGATAGAGGATCTGCCTGGTTCACCTTCCCAGGCTTGTACTGGATCTCGTAGTCAAAACTCCCTTCCAAGAACTCCATCCAGTGAGTTTTTCGGTGACTCAGATTCGGCTGTGTCTTCAGGTACTTCACAACCTAATGATCCGTGAAGACCACGCAACACCGCGACTCGAGGTAGCACCTCCAATGCTTGAACGCATGGATCACCAGGAGCATCTCCTTCTCATGGGTGACGTAGTTCAGCTCTGCACCTCGTAATTTTCACGATGCATACGTAATCGGCTGCGGCCCCTTCCCTTTATCCTGCATCAGCACAGTCCCAATGGCATAGTCACTTGTGTCTGTCGCCATGACATACTCCTGGGATGAATCCAGATGCACCAGGACCGGAGCATCACACATTGCAGCCTTGAGCTCCTTGAATCTTTTCTAATCCTTCTCGTCCCATTCCCACTGGTGATCTTTCTGTAGGAGCTGGGTCAGCGGCACACCCTTCTCTGTGTACCCTCGGATGAATTTCCTGTAGTAGTTGACAAACCACAGGAAGACCTGGATGTCATGCATGCACTTTGATATTGGCCATTGCTTCACTACTTCTACCCTCTTTGGATCCATGCAGAAACCCTTACCGCTCACGATGTGCTAAGGAACTCCACCTCCCTTTTCTTGAACCCTAGACTTGGAGAGCTTAGCGAACAGCTTCTCTCTTCGGAGAATGTTGAACACCTGTTGCAGATGTTGCTGATGCTCTTCTAGAGTTCGAGAGTAGATGAAGATGTCGTTGAGGAACACCACCATGAACTGGTGTAGATGAGGGTGGAAGATCCTGTTCATGAGACTCATGAATGTTGTAGGAGTATTGGTCAACCCAAATGGCATCATGAGGTACTCGAAATGGTCGTACCGTGTCCAAAACATCGTCTTCTTCACATCATTGTTTGCAATCCGGATCTGATAGTATCCCAAATATAAGTCAATCTTGCTGAAGAACTGCCCTCCCCTCAGCGCCCTCCCCTCAGCTGGTCTCCTTGAAGTGCGTCGATCTCCATAGGGTCAGCTTGTTGGTTCTGTGCTCGACATTGAAAACTTTCCTACTTCTCACAAAAACCCCCTTGATGGTAGCGTAGCGCGTCAATGTGCTCAGCAGTAGCCACCATCGCCTAGAACTCTGTGATTCCACTCAGTGCCAGCGTGTGCTGAATTTCCGCCTTCAAGCCGTCGTGGTACTTTTCTACCATCTCTGGCTCACTCATGTTGTCAATCTCCGTGTACAACTCCAAGAATCGACGCGTGTACTCATGGACTGAGCTGATGTGCTTGAGTTGCTTCAACCTGTTGTGTGTGACCACGGAGGCATTCACGAGATCAAATCGATCTCTGATGGCTTACTCAAATTGCTCCCATGTCGTCGGTACGTGAGCTTCAGCTTGCCTCGTGCCTGGCTGCCACAACACGGCATGTTGCACAGCTGTGTTCCCTACCTCCACCTTGAGTGACGAGCACATTCAGCTGCCTCTACCACTCCAATGCTGCTCTGTATAGCAGTGTCACCATGAGTGACACACGCACAACATTATCCTTTGGAGGGTGACCCAAAGCCCCAAAGTAGCTGTTCATTGTGAACAACCAGGTCTGTATGCTCGCTCCCATGAGTGAGTGATTGAAGGGTTCCGGAGCCTTTGGCTTTGGTCTTGGCGGACTCCTTGACGGGACCGCCTGAACCTGTCAAGCGTCACTCCCATCCCACAGGTCAGCCATCTGCCAATTAAGCCGCTCATTCTGCAACTTGAGGGTTCACAACTGCTCTATGATCTGTTGCAAGGCCTGCTCCATGGTTGTTGATGATTTTTGGTCGTTAAAGATCCTTAGAAAAAAATGGCATCGTTTTGGCAGCAATTCGACAGTCTCAAATGAAAATCTGACGTCTTCGAAGTGCGCGGGAGTCATCCTTCGTCTTCCACATGCGCACGGTAGGCCGTGTGAACATTCTGGAAGTGTAGAAAGAATTCCTAGAGGTTGGCTTGTGCTTTGGCTTCAAAGTCTGGTCCAGTAATCTCCCTCTCAATCAGCCTCGACGTTGTCTGGCGTACTTCGTGCCTTCGCTCCTTGAAGTTGGTAGATCTCCCGCAGTGCTTCCGCCCAAGGCGTGGCTTTGGCTCTGATACCAGATCAGAGAGTGTGTGCTCTTTGGAGATTTAGCCTTGGTGTATGGAGAGCATACTCGCAGCAGAAAGATAGACTTGGAAAAATTCCTGAAGCCAGAACTGGAAAACACTGGTTATGAGGTTAATTACAATGAACAGAGTACAAGGTATTTATACTATTCAGCACGCTAGTCCTGGCCTTAGCCTACTACTCTCCTAGCTTGCTACAACAAGATATTTCCACCTGAATATGGTGCCCTACTTGCACTTGTCCTTGGTGTCCTACTTGCACCCAATGGATAGAGCAAGAAGTCCTCGGTCGTCAGTCGTCGAGATTGACGGTCTGTCTTGTCTCTTGGCAAGCCACCGCATTATCTTGATGCCTTCCGATGGTGGTTGCGGTCGTCTTGATGCACACGCTACCGTGGAACTGCGACCGTCCCATGGTCGCAGTTCCAATGGAACTGCTGCCGCTGTTGACCGCGCACGCTATCTGGGCCGTCCGTTGAAACGACCCCTTGGCGGGTAGCGTGACCGTCATGCCACTCACCACGAATGTGTCACGCAACCTTGCATTGCGTGTTTGGAACACACGCTCGTAGTTGTGAATGAAACACCCCCCTTTGCCGGCGTGATTTGATGCGCTCGCTCCCTCTACTCCTCGTATCCACGGCCGAGCGGAGGTGAGATTGACCGCGAGTAAGATGTCCGAAAAACGGAAAATCACTTGCATAGCCTCAAACTCGGACGTGGCCCAACTTATGCCATAAAAAGAGAGGTGCCTCATTGCAAAATACCTGAGCCTATTCTCGTTCACATGGGAATATCATCCAGGACGTATCAATGCAGCCGATCCATTAAGCTGACAGCTTGTGGAAATTTAAACGACCACCGAGGTCAGTGGGTGTTTTATGGACATTGCAACAGCAACCGTGTAAACACCAGAATCCCTTGCACCTCTACGACAACCACCCCAAGAGATTATCCACTACAACGGTTTTGTCAAAAGAATCTAGATAGGATACTGTGTGGATTCTTGGTTTCAAAACTCTCAAAATCTAGAAAAGTACGGATTGGAGGAAGTTGCAAAAATCTTTTGGCACGGAGAACAAGTTGTGCCAGACTCGGGAGACCTTCAAGCGAAGATTATCTCCCAATTCCACAAACCGCTGGTCGCAGGTCATGTGGGACCTCAAAAGACCGGAAAGACACTCTTGGACCACTATTGGTGGCCAGGATGGAGTGTCAATGTCCACAAGTATTGCATGACATGCAACCCATGTCTTTGGAATAAGGCCAGTAACAAGAAGCCTACTGGACTTCTCCAACAGCTTCCCACTCCTGGGACTCCATGGAAGTACGTCAGCATGGAATTCATTAGTGGTCTTCCGGACACGGCCCGTAACCACGATGCAATACTAGTGGATGTGGATCTTCTGACAAAGATGGCACAGTGCATTCCTGCAAGTACTGATGTAAACACAAAGGAGACCGCTCGTCTTTTCTTTGAGGATATCGGGTGAATAACTCGGTGAATGAGTCTACAGAGTTCACACCGTTTGTGTTGAATAGTGGTTGGAATCTAGTGGTGCTGTCTTCATTAGTGAAGAGTGGGAGTACAGGAAGACATGTTCCTTCCGCTCAAACCTTTGTTGAGTGTATCGACTCCTTGTTACAGGAGACAAAGGGTCACCCTCAAGCTGCTCGATAACAACAAAAGGCATATACCGACAAAAGTCGCCTTGACGTCTCGTTTGACATTGGTAAAAAAGTGCTGCTCAGCACTAAGAATCTTTGGTTGAAGTCACCAGGGGTACATGAACTTCTACCGAAGTGGATTGGGCCATTTCCCATCGTTTCACGCATCGGGCCAGTGGCATACCGACTACTGCTTCCACCTAGTATGAAGATACATGATATGTTTCATGTGAGTCTGTTGGCTCCATACACGACAAAAAAAACCGTTCAGCCACCACTGGCAGTCCCTGCTGCCGATGGCCAATACGAGATTCTTCGCCTACTCAAGCATCAAGAGCGTACTCTCTAGTTGCAAGCTGTTAGGGAATACCTCGTTCATTGGGCCGGGTGTGGTCCTGAACATAACTCATGGGAGCCTGAATCTCGGTTGCCCACAGGGGTGGTCAACGAGTATTGGAGCGAGCTGGCAGCTTGCACAGATTGACGCATGTCAGGGGGCACCACCTAAACATGCAAAAAGTGAACAACATTCCCACAGGGTGACATTCATGGACTGCGACCATAGGAGGTTGGGGACACCCAACATGGTTGTCGTGCGGATGCTCCAGCCTAAAGGGGAGAGGCCGCTAGCTTTGCTGGCCAACAATCTGCACCTTAGGTCCAAGTACCATGCGCGTGTTCATGTTTAGCTGATGATTGAAATTATTGATTTTCTTTCACAATGTTGATGACTCACTAACCGACAATCCTGCTTGCTGTTCATGAACCGAGACGGTTCATAATAAGTGTGGAGGAATGTAACGGGAGGGCCGGTTTAGCCCTCCCTCCTCGCTGAAGTGAGGGGTGGTTGCGCACCACCCCTCACGTCAGTAATTGCTGGCCAACGTCCAGCACTTCGCTGGCCGCCGGCCAGCTGGCTGTCGGCCGGCTGGGCGGTTGGCGGCCGGCCAAGTGACCGGCCGGCCACTAGCCGGCCAGCCGCTAGCCACCGATCGCGGCCTCAGCCGGTTCGGCGGCTGAGGGGCCGCGAGGGCATCGAGGGCGAGGCCTCGTGCCCTCGTACCCGCTCATCCTCCTCACAAGCGAGCGAGCGAGGACGAGGGAGGGGGACAAGGGACAAGTGACAAGAGATCCTGACGCGAAATAACCGGCGTGCCTTGCACGCAATGATATTGCGCCAGAATGTCAAAAATGTAAATCAATGTTCGTTTGTGACAAACCTCAACATAAAATTACACAATAACTTATGCGAACACAGAATTTTGAGGTAAAAATCCCCGGTTTGGGTCCCAACACCAAGAGTAAGGTTGAAAACAGAAATGGTTCTCCGGAGACTCAAAATATTCGAGTCTCCCTGCTATGGGTTGTTGATGACGATTGCTCCTCATTTCTGCAAGGGGGGAAATTCCTGACGTGGACTGAGAATGCCATTCTGCGAACGCCGACGACGACTTCAGAGCAGGAGCTTGAGGTTCTGGCCCACTATGGTTTGAAAGGGGTTTGTATGTATTAAAATGCATTTTTATAAAAAATAAAAAAGGCTTTTCCACTTGACAACGGTCAAGCGGTCAACCTTTTGTTTCCTTTTTTTTCTCGCAAACCCCTATTTGTGGATGTAGGGTTTTACATTTATGCGGGCTCTGCCTGCACAAACATAGAAAACCCTAAATCCATGGATGGGGGTTTGTAGTTCCAAAAAAAACAAAAGGCTAATCGCTCGGTTGCCATTCTCGCGATGGCGGGGGATGATACATCACCCCCCTCGCTTCGCTCGATCGGCGACTTGCGTCGCAGATCGGGCATGGCCATCAAAATGGGTATGGCGTAGTTTTCTTTAACTTTCTATATATGGCGTGCTTAGTATTCAACTTGCGGATATCTCTGGCTTATGTTGACGCATGCGCAGATATATGAGCTATATCGCCTCCTATACTTCTCATGTCCCAAGATGGGAGGGAGTGACCATATCTCCACATCATTCTCTAAAACTACAACTATATCCATGTTTCGCACACTAAACACGCCATATTCGATTTTGGAACTTTTTTGCACTTTGTTAATGCTTTATCCAGCTAGCATGCTAAAACTCATGCTACATCCAAAACAACACACTATGTCTGTTACGTACCAGATGTACACGAGTCCCTAATCTTTCCGAGTCGACATTTCTGTTATTACACAAGAAGCCCACCGCGTTGCGAGACCTCAATATTCACTCGGATGGTCGAGGACAGGCCGGCCAACTACCCTCACTTCCAGTGAATCTTCCCGAACCTTCTGACAACTTCAACCACTCTCACGAATCTATGACAGAATTGTCTCACAAATCTACTCGAGCGTCTCCGTCAACAGTCCAGCGTGGCATAGTACACACGGAGATTACGCAAGATCATCACTGGTGCAGACATCGCCCCCGACGAACTATGTTTTCACTGCAACAACGGCCTCAAGCGAGACATACGACCAGCAATTGTTATCTTCGGCATCCAAAATGAATTACCCCGGATGATCGTAGTAGCAGAATGGATTGACACTGCCGAATACAATGCTCGGATTCATGAATCCTACGGCTGGCGACCTCCCAACCACAACTATTGTGGAAACGGAAAAAGTCAGTCGGGGGACTCCTCGACTCCAATGGAAGTGGACGCTATCAACCAGAGAGATATGTGAGCCTGCTATAACTGCATAAAAGTTGGACACATCGCGCACAACTGTCGAAGCAAGTAGTAGGCCAAAAAGGGGAGGAAGACGTAGAAATGAGTCGAGAAACGGCAAAGGGCAGGAGTTAAAGGCGCAAATCTTGTTTGAGCGGAGTGCTTTGCGCCAAACGATCGCCTATCTGAACGGCCTAAATCGCTGCAGAGGGTTTCTAAGATTGCAAAATTCGACAAAAGGTAAGAGGATGACCGACCGGCGATACTGCTAAGGATTCAGCCTCCAGGATGCAAGAGTCGCAGAACGATACCAGCACTATTGGATGGAGGAGCTTCTCACAGCTTCGTAAGCAATGACATGGTTCGCAAGCTGGGTTTGGAGACCGAACCAGGGGTGTTTGAAGGAAAAACCGGCGACGGGCGATTGCAAATACAGAGACTCCCAAAACCACTACGACTAAAAGTGGGAGATCTACGGGATGTAATGGTCTGGAGGTCCTCGCCAATGAGTGATCACAAAATCATTCTTGGACGAGATTTCCTTTACCGACACAATCCGCAGGTCGACTTAATCAGCGGCGACGTATACGTGGAAATCAATGGCGCCAAACGACAAATTTCATGTGTGGGACAGAAGACAACTAAAGCAGCAGAGGTGGAAGCAGTAGAGGAAGTTGCAAAAGCCAAAAAACAACGTGTACAGCCGATATCGCTCAACGTGGCCGAACATTTTATGCAAGGAGGAGCTCGTGCTTGTCTCGTACACCTCAAGCCAATGGAAGAAGCGGAAGTGGTAGCAACTGACTCATCCTCATTGGCCTCATCAGCCTCATCGGCATCAACAAAGTTCGTAATGGTACCCAAAGAATTCGCACCACTCATCCATCAGTTTACGAACGTCTTCCCCGATGAACTCCCGAGAACCCTACCTCCTCAACGAGATATCAACCATCACATTGAACTGAAGCCAGGTAGCAGACCTACAGTTTGAGGGGCCTATTGGATGAGGGATCATGACCTGACCGAGCTGAAAAAGCAGCTCGACAAGATGCTCGATCAGGAGTTCATCTACCCATCCACGTCACCATACGTCGCACCGGTACTATTCGTCAAAAAGAAAACTAGCAAAATGCGAATGTGCATGGACTACCGGGCGTTGAATGATGCTACCATAAAAAACGCTGCCCTCTTCTCCGAGCCGACAAACTTTTTGACCAACTCTGAGGGGATCAAACATTCACCAAAATCGACTTGCGTAGCAGATATCACCAGATCTGCGTGATAGGCGCCGACATCGAGAAGATGACATTCCTAATTCGCTACGGGAATTTTGAGTTCACGATGATGCTGTTTGGACTTACGAATGCCCCAACAATGTTCTTGGTAGCAATAAACAACGTTTTCTGACCGTACCTCGACGACTTTGTTGTGGTCTACATCTACGACATTTTGGTGTACACCCGCACCCCGGAGGAGCACGATGGGCATCTTCGAAAAGCTCTCAAAGTTTACAACGAGAGGAAGTTTTTGGAAAAATCTCAAAGTACGACTTCGGTCACTGTTCGATAGAGTTTTTGGGTCATGTCATCAACGGCGGACAGATCACCATGGATCCAAAAAAGGTGGCAGATTGGCCAACACCGACTAACGTTCAAGACGTTCAAGTCTTCCTCATCTTCTGCAATTGCTACCGGCATTTTGTACGGGATTATGCCCGAGTGTCAACGCCTCTTTCCGACATCACTCGAAAATAAAATGAGTGGCGGTGGGGAGACATCGAACAAGAAGTGTTCACCGCTTTGCGGAATTCCCTGACCTCCGCGCCAGCCCTACAATTAGCCAATCGAATGGTCAACTACATCATGACTACGGATGCCTCCGACCGAGCCATCGGTGCGGTCCTCCTGCAAGATCATGGCAACGGCAAACAACTGGTCGCAAACGTCTCATAAACTACGAGGACCAGAACTCAACTACGCCGTGCACAAGAAATAAATGATGGCTGTCGTACATGCATTCAAGACATGGCGGTGTTATCTGGAGTGCCGCTGAAACATCTTGCTTACTGACCACCACGCGTTGAAATATGTGAAGACGCAGCCGAACCTCAGTCAACATCAAACCCGATGGATGGGATTCCTTGAGTCCGGGTTCGGATACAATATCGAGTATTGGCTAGGAAAAATCAACCCAGCGGACGCACTCAGCCACCAACAGGATTTAATGGCTTATGCAGCAACGATACAGCTACTGCAAGATCCGTACCTCGAGCGGCTATTGACACGAGGCTACGACAAGTACGGCGGATACTATAAGGCAAAATTCTGATACGATGCACCCTATTGACGACGACGGTTCACTCGCCAGGTGGTCGTTCCCCCAAACAACGAACATCGCCGTAGCACGGGTTAGGCTAGGGAGACATGCAAAGTCTCACAAGCTCCAATAGCCTAGTAATGTAGAGAGAAATGAAAACTGACAAGCACACTACATGAATACCTACCAGGACGCATGGCAAGTGACCCACACGAATCCTGTGACACGTGTCATCGACAAAAATCCTGTCGCACATGGCCACCCGGACTTTTGCAACCGATCCCATGATATCTCCATGGACTTTGTCACAGGATTACCAGTCACAGCTGAGGGGTATGACACAATCCTTGTGGTGGTCGACAGGTTATCCAAAATGTCCCATTTCATCCCAACGACAACCATTGTCACCGCTGAAAGAACAACACAGTTGTTTCTAAACAACATCGTGCAACTACATGACGTGCCAAGAACCATCACAAGTGACAGAGCTGGTCGATTCACCAACTATTTTTAGCGCAAACTGATGACTCTCTACGGTAGTATAATTTGACTTTCCACGGCGTTTCATTTTCAAACCAATGGCCAAACCGAGCGGACAAATCAGGTGCTTGAAAAAATTCTATAAACACTACGCGAACCTCATTGGACAGATTGGGCACAAAAGCACCCGACCACCAAAATCGCATATAATTCGGCAGTCTCCACCGCAACTGGTAAAACTCCGTTTGAAGTGGTGTATGGAAAACTTCCCGCCACACCAGCCGGACTACATAGCCAAAGCAGCATTCCCGCGGTTGACATTCAACAACGAGATTTATCCACCATACGGGAATAAACACGATAGTCACTTGCGAAGACATTAGCGGCAATGAAATGAGCAGCTGACCGACATCGCAACGACAACGTTTTCATCACTGGCGCTAAAGTCTTCCTCAGCTCGGCCAACATCAAACTCCATAAAGCTGACTATTTGAAGCGCATGTATACTTCCATGGTTGCACGGCTCAAACTGCCCGACACTGTGCAAGTTCATCCGGTGTTCCATATCAGCCGACTCAAGCACTACTGAGACCCTGGAGAGAACTTCCTCGACAGGGATGTCCCCCCCCCTCCACCTTTTCAAGTGGATGAGGACATGAAATACGTCATCGAGGACATTCTCAACCATTGACGACAGAGTATCTTGTCAAGTGGCACGGCTACGACACCGGGCATAACAGCTAGGAATCATATGACAGCCTCTGAGACATCGATCACTTAATGGACGGCTACTACCGCCATCACCGGGCCACATCTGTATGCACACCGAGACGTCGCGGCTAAAAGGGGAGGAAGTGTTACGTACCAGACGTACACGAGTCCCTAATCTTTCCAAGTGGGCATCTCTGTTTCTACACAAAATGCCCACTGCATCGTGAGATACTCACTCAAACGGTCGAGGACAAACCGGCCAAGTAACCTTACCTCTAGTGAATCTCTCGAACCTTATGAAAACTTCGACCACTCTCGCGAATCTACGACATAAGTGTCATGACCTTTCGATCGACTTCTCGACACACCAAGGCGAATCTGGATTTATAAAGATGCACGTTGCATCTTCACCGTCGATTCTCGAAGCCCCCCGATC
Source organism: Penium margaritaceum (assembly GCA_023375785.1). Lineage (NCBI taxonomy): Eukaryota > Viridiplantae > Streptophyta > Zygnematophyceae > Desmidiales > Peniaceae > Penium > Penium margaritaceum. The sequence continues at coordinate 9,310 of SZWC01019038.1, read as the reverse complement.
TTTCGGTGGACCTTCTCAAATCTGACCACTCACGACACGACTCCACATGCGTTGCTCGGAAATCGACCCAACGACCCCGACTGTGCCTCATTCGTAACTCGACACTCATATATATGTGTTTGACCATTCCGACAATTGTCATCAAAGTACACTTACCACTAATTATTAATTGCTCACGTGTCCCAAATTCTAAAATCGTGTTCTGCCTCTCAACTTCTACCTGCTCACCAACTACGCTCCGTTCGGCATAAAAATATCGATGCAACAAGCCATCCACTGAAAACATTCCGACTGTTACGTCCCTGACCTACACAAGTCCCTATAACTCGTGAGTGGGCATTTCTGTTCTTACATCCATGGCCCACAATGCGGCGACTTCAAGATTTTCCACCGTTTGGCCGAGGGAATTTTGGCCAACTGCCTTGACCTCCGGTGTCCCGTTCCAGAAGTTTTTGAAAACTTTGACCACTTTCCATAATGGTCAAACAGGATTGTCACAAACCATATCGATGTTTTGATATCGTTTGGTCAACTTCTCAATGACACTCGACTTTTATCAAGAGGCGACCAGATATTCTTGAATCCCCCCGACTTCTCGACGGAGCTTCTTGCATCCACCACTCACGACGCGACCTCGCACGCTTAGCTCAAACGTTGATGACTTGACTTATGCCTCATTCTCAATCTTGGCATCGTATTTATGTGATCGATGCACTCGACACTTGTCATCGAGGTACAATTACTCCGTAATACCAATTATCCACTTGTCCCAAAATCCCAAGTTGTCTTTTGTCCCGCACCTCATCCCTATGAACCACCTGCGTTCTGCTCGGCATAACACTTGGTATCAGAGCATATCAGCGCTGGACTGGAAACCGACGCATTAACTACTTGGAGACAATCCCCTACAAGTTCTCAGTGTATCTCCACCATTAAGAACATTACAGACTTCAAAATGACCACGGTGAACAGAGCGAGAGTACATGACAATGAGCAGCAGGCCACGGTGAGTACTTCGACGATGGCAAATCAGCAGCACTCAAACAACAATGCTCTGTAGGCAAACCAGGCGGCAGCAACAACCTTCACGGCAAATGGTGCAGCACCGACGAGCCCGACAGCCAATCTGGTGATGGATCCCTCGGGCTCGGTAAACCCTTCGCCCCAGTCCTAGCCCGTTGGGTCAACACCTCGCACGATTGGAGGCACCGGAAAACAAGCGCGAATCAACAAAGACTTGTACCAGAAGTTGTTGCAACTTGAGAGCCTCAACACCCATCTTCTCCAACAAATCAACGCAGCAATGGAGTAGCTTTGAGCTTCTTGTGCATGCAAAGCAGTGCTCACCAAGAAAAGAATGCAACTCTCGAGTGAACCCCAAATTCGAACGGCGCTCTTTGAGCCGTTCGATCCCGCAAACTCCAGAGAACCGATGGTTAGGATGTGGCTAACGAGTTTGGAGGTGTACTTCACCGTTGCTGGGGTCAACAACAACAAGAAGAAGATTGATCTCGCGGCCTCACTTTTGCGTGGCATGGCTTTGTGTTGGTTGTCTGATCTAAAGACCATCCAACGGCAGCAAAAGACTGGCGGAGCTACATCAACGGCTCTCATAACCACTCTCACATCATCGATCGCAGGCGTACTACCTCTCGAGCACATCAATCTGACGTGGCACAACTCTCTCATGCCACCGGAAACATGGAGTGACTTCACGTACCCTACACTTGCTCACTTTGGGAAGCTGAATGAGAAATCTAATACACGGTACATACTCCAACGTCTATATCATTTGTCCAGCGTGACAGAGTACACTCGATGTTTCTACAAAATCATCACTGGTAGCGATCTCACCCCAAATGAACTCCATTTCTACTACGTCATCTTGAAATGGGATATTCGGCAAGCAATCACCATTTTTGGCATCCAAAATGACCTTCTGTAAATGATCGTAGCAACCAACCACATTGACAACGTCGACTACAATGCTTGGATGTAGGAATTCAATGGTTGGCGACCCCACAGCCACAATCCTCATCGTGGTGGAGGAAATTTGCAGTCGGTTGAAACCTCCATCCGATGAAGATCGATCGTGCCACCGATCAGCACAATGAATGGCTCTACTGGACTTGCAGAAGTTTTGGTCACATATCGCGCAACTGTCGTAAGCGGCAATAGCAAGACAAAAAGGGAGGAAAGTCACGGAGAAAAGTGAGGAGTTGGGAAACGACAAAGGACAGGATGAGATGGTGAGGCTCCTGTCCGGTCAAGAAAATCTGTGCCGACCGATCGCCCATCTGAGCGGCTCACATCTCCGCAGACGAGGGTCCCTAAGATCGCAAAGTTCGACAAAGGGTACGAGGACAACCAACCGGCGATACTGGTACGAGTGCAACCGAGGGGTTGTCGAAGTTGCATAATGGTACCGGCACTACTGGATGGAGGATATTCTCACATTTTTGTCAGTAATGACATGGTTTGGAAGCTGGATTTGCAGAACAAACCGGGGTTTTTTGAAGGAAAAACCGTTGACGGACGACTGCAGATCCGTTGACTTTGCAAACCACTTTGACTGCAAATTTTAGAATTATACGATGTAACGGTCTAGAGGACTTGCCCAATGAGTGACCAAAACATCATCATCGGTCAAGATTTCCAATACCGGTACAATCAACAGGTCAACAGGAGGAGCGGAGTAGTCTATGTCTGCATTAATGGCAGAAAGCGACACCTGCCTCTGGTCGAGCGACCCACGACGTAGCGGTGGTTAGGGGAAACAACAGAGGTGGAAGCAGTAGAGGAAGTTGTGACAGCCGTAAAACACCCAACGATATCCTTGGACGTGGCCAAGTGATACCTGAAACATAGAGCTCAAGCGTCGCTAGTCTATGTGGAAGCAAGGGAAGCGGAAGATCCACCAAAGCAACACCAACAATGTCGAATTCCGAGAAGTTCATAGGTGTAGGACGGGAGTTTACGGAACTCATCGAGGAGTTCGAAGGGGTTCTCCCAACAAACTACCTCGAGAGTTGCCACCGCAATGCAACATGGACAATCAGATAGACCTGAAATCAAGCAGTCAAACAACAATGAAAGGAACCCATTGGATGAGTGATCACGAGCTGACCGAACTCAAAAGGCAGCTGGATGAGATTCTCCGACAGGGGTTCATCCAACCCTCCACGTCACCCTAAAAGGAACCAGTACTTTTTGTGAAGAATAAAATAGGAGAGATATGGATGTACGTGGACTACCAAGTGTTGAATATCACCATTGGGAACCGCTATCCCCTTCCGTGAGCAGATGAGCATTTTGGAGCTCAAATTATCAGGAAAATTGACCTATGCTTTGGCTATCATTAGATCTGTATATCTGATAAGGACGTCGAGAAGATAACATTTTGCACCAGATACAGGCACTTCGAGTTCACGATCATGTCGTTTGGACTCACAAACGTCCGTGCAATATTTATGAACAACATTTTCTTCCCATACCTCGATAACTTTGTCGTCCTGTATCTTGATGACATCCTGATGTACAGCTGCATCCCGGAGGAGCACAATGGAGATCTCCGAACAGTTCTCGAGGTTTTACAAGGAGAGGAGGTTTTGGGAAAACTCTCAAAGGGTAACTTTGGTCGCCGTTCGATCTAGTCTGTGAGCCACATCATCGGAGGCGGACGGATCACCATGGACCCGAAAAAAGTGGAGGCGGTCGCTGATTGGCCGACACCTACAAATGTTTGGGACGTCCAGGTTTTTTTGGGATTTTGTAACTACTACTTTCTGGTCGTAAAGGATTACGCCCGGTGTCAGCGCCGCTCTCCGATCTCTCCCGGAAAACCACCGAGTGGAATTGGGGGATAGCGAAAAAAAGCGTTCAGATATTTGAGAAGCACTGTGACCTTGACGCATGTCTTATGATTGGCAGATCCAATGGTGGACTGCATCATGGCCACCGATGCGCCTGATTGAGCTATTGGAGCCATTCTCCTCCAAGACAACGGCGGTGGTGAACAACCGGTTGCGTACATGTAAAGAAAGCTACAAGGGCCAGAGTTGAACTACGTGGTGTATGAAAAAGAGATGCTTGCATTCGTGCACGCGGTTAAGACATGGTGGTGCTACATGGAATTCCGATGATGCATCGTCCGTACTGACCATCGCACCTGAAATATCTTAAGACTCAGCCGAACCTGATCCGTCGACAGACTTGATGGATGAAGTTCCTTGAGTCCAACATTGACTACGACATCGAGTACCAGCCTGGGAAAACAAATCCGACAGATGCTCTAAGTCGACGACCGGACCTAATGGCTGAGATCATTATGTTACTCGTTGAACGAGACCCCTACCTTGTAAGGCTGTTTGCGAAGGATTAAAAGGCGTTCGGCGGGTACGCCAAAAACAAGTTTTGGCTCAACAACCCCTACTGGTGATGAATATTTACTCGTCAATTCATCGTCCCTCCAAACGAGGAGTTACGATGCATGCCATTGGAGGAATGCCACAATACCAATCTAGGTGGACCCTTCAGTGAGGACAAGACGCTAAAAAAGTTGGCAAAATGCTACTGGTTGGATATAGACCGACGTGGTGGCCTTTTGCAAGTCATGCAACACTTGTCAAAGAAAAACATCTCATCGCACGCGACCACCTGGTCTACTTAAACTCCTACCTGTTCCCAAAGAACCGTGGGCCAACATCAGCATGGAATTTTTTATGGGACTACCCGCCACTCCTGAGGAGTATGACACCATCCTCGTCGTGGTGGACAGATTTTCCAAAATGTCACACTTCATCCTAACAACGACAATCGTCACCGCAGAAGGAACAGTGCGGTTGTTTCTAAGTCAAATCATACGGCTGCACGGAGTGCCACGTACCATCATCAGTGACAGAGACGGCCACTTCATAAGCCGCATTTAGCGATAATCGATGACATGCTACGGCAGTCAAACCTACCTATCCACGGCGTTCCACCCTCAAACCGATGGATGAATCAAGCGAACCAATCAAATGCTCGAACAACTTCTCCGAACCTTATGCGAGCCACATGACACTGATTGGGCAGCAAAACTGCCGACTACTACAATCACATACAAACTCCACCACTTCCAACGTAACGAGAAAACTCCCTTTTGAGGTGGTGTGCGGCAAACTTCCCGCCACACCGGCAGGATTGCAGAGTCAGGATAACATTCCCGCGGTTAAAGCTCACCGCCGGGACTTCACAAGCATCTAGGAGGAAACACGGTAGACCCTCGTGAAGACCCAAGCAGCTATGAAGCAGGCAACCGACCGACATCGTAGTGTTGACGTCTTCAGTGCTGGCGATCGCGTCCTCCTCAGCTCGGCAAAAATGAAACTTCGAGGAAGGGACTTTGCGAAGCTCAAACCCCACTGATTAGGACAGTTTGATATTGAGAGAATGTAGACCCCAATCTTTGCTCGACTTTGACTCCCTGACAGCAGGCGATCTACCATGTCTTCCACATCATCAAGCTCAAGCAGTACGGTAACTCCAGTCAGAACTTCCTCGACCGAGACGTTGCACCTCCACCTACTGTACAAGTGGACAGGGATACATAGTATGTTATTGACGATATCCTCGGACATCGACGCCAAGGGAAAATGACCGAGTACCTGGTCAAGTGGCATGGCTACGATGCCACACACAATAGTTGGGAGTCCTACGACAACCTCCGGGACATCGATCATCTGATTGTGTAGACTATAGTAGAGAGTACACTACCACACGTTGTGTAGAATATAGTAGAGAGTACACTATCACACGTTGTGTAGACTATAGTAGAGAGTACACTATCACACGTTGTGTAGACTATAGTAGAGAGTACACTATCACACGTTGTGTAGACTATAGTAGAGAGTACACTACCACACGTTGTGTAGACTATAGTAGAGAGTACACTACCACACGTTGTGTAGACTATAGTAGAGAGTACACAACCACACGCTGTGTAGACTATAGTAGAGCGTTCACTATCACACGTTGTGTAGACTATAGTAGAGAATACACTATCACACGTTGTGTAGACTATAGTAGAGAGTACACTACCACACGTTGTGTAGACTATAGTAGAGCGTTCACTATCACACGTTGTGTAGACTATAGTAGAGAGTACACTACCACACGTTGTGTAGACTATAGTAGAGCGTTCACTATCACACGTTGTGTAGACTATAGTAGAAAGTACACTATCACACGTTGTGTAGACTATAGTAGAGAGTACACTATCACACGTTGTGTAGAGTATAGTAGAGAGTACAATACCACACGTTGTGTAGACTATAGTAGATTGTACACTATCACACGTTGTGTAGACTATAGTAGAGAGTACACAATCACACGTTGTGTAGACTATAGTAGAGAGTACACTATCACATGTTGTGTAGACTATAGTAGAGAGTACACTATCACACGATGTGTAGACTATAGTAGAGAGTACACTATCACACGTTGTGTAGACTATAGTAGAGAGTATACTATCACACGTTGTGTAGACTATAGTAGAGAGTACACTATCACACGTTGTGTAGACTATAGTAGAGAGTACACTACCACACGTTGTGTAGACTATAGAAGAGAGTACACTATCACACGTTGTGTAGACTATAGTAGAGAGTACACTATCACACGTGTAGACTATAGTAGAGAGTACACTATCACACGTTGTGTAGACTATAGTAGAGAGTATACTATCACACGTTGTGTAGACTATAGTAGAGAGTACACTATGACACGTTGTGTAGACTATAGTAGAGAGTACACTACCACACGTTGTGTAGACTATAGTAGAGAGTACACTTTCACACGTTGTGTAGACTATAGTAGAGAGTACACTATCACACGTTGTGTAGACTATAGTAGAGAGTTCACTATCACACGTTGTGTCGACTATAGTAGAGAGTACACTATCACACGTCGTGTAGACTATAGTAGA
>SZWC01019036.1:0-37260 GCA_023375785.1 Penium margaritaceum | reverse complement strand
AGAGAGAGAGAGAGAGAGAGAGAGAGAGAGGGAGAGAGAGAGAGAGAGAGAGAGAGAGAGAGAGAGAGAGAGATTGGTGGAGGGCTGGAGGGAGATAGTCTCCATGGCTGTAACCAAACCTTGTAATGAACAGTGGAGCACATCTGCAGATCAGCGGACGCAGGATTCTCCACCAAGATTGATTCTCTGTCCCAGAACTCGAGGAAGGGTGAAAGCACACACATTCTGACATTCGGAAGAGGATATCCTCGTCAACCCCAACCCTCTGCACAGGCCACCAAGGGACAATGTCCACACCTGGATTTGAACCCTGGCCTCCTACCGAGGAGTCCTCAACCGATACCATTGGGATGGGCAAAGCCTATCACCAAATTTTCGAGGCAAGCGGGAAGGCTGATACCTTTCTTGCACAGGCGGCAGAGCATCGAAGACAAAACATTTCAGACCATTCTGTGTCTTTTCCACGCAAACTGGAAGGCGGTGGCTTTTCGGAACTTGGAACGAAACTCACAGGGTCATCCTTGAATGCGAGAGAGAGAGCGTACTCGGTGATGAGGGACTTCATCTCCGCAAAACTCATCCTCCGCGAGGCTTCCGCAAGAGTTGCTACGATGGCAGGGTTGACCACATGCGATGGCGGCGGAAGCGGCCGCGGCAGCAATGGCGGCGGCCGCTCTCCCTTTGACGTTTCGCAAAACGAGGGTGGTGAGGACGGCCCACCGGGTTCGCACAGCCGGCGACGGCCTCGGCCGTGCCCCTGCATGTACGAGTTTCTCTGGGTCTGCACGACTGAGCTCAGGTCTGGCTCCAGACCCAGACTCTCCTCGCAACCCCGCCCGCACCCACAGCCTTGCCCCTCCCGTCCATGTTCATGACCACTGCAACGGTCAGGCTCGGGCGTGGGCCGGTGGCCAGAGCCCGCATATCCCTCTCCTTCTGCCGCAGCAGCAGCAGCGGCAGCAGCAGCAGCAGCAACAACAGCAGCAGGTTGGCACAGGGACGCCTGCCACGGCCGACGTGGCGCCAAGACGATTGCCGATTGAGTTGTCGTTGACGCTGTCGATGCCGATGCCAATAGGGGCACTGCAATCGAACCGGGTCTGGAGAGAGCTGCAGATTGGAATCGTGGAAGAAGGGTGGAAAAGGACGCCGGCGCAATCGTGGACGAGTTCGATGGAGTTTGGGGTTGGCCGATTCGGCTGAGGTGCTTGACAGGGTACAAGCACCACCAGTCGACGAGCCCCAGCAAGTTTGAATCGTCTTGTAAAGAACAGACGGAGGAGAAGAGCATGAGTGCCCCTCCTCCTCTTCCTCTTCCTGCATTTGATTCTGCTGCTATTGCTGCTGTGCTCAGCTTGGCCTTTCTCTTTCTGTGCTGCGCGGCACCAATGTCCACATCGTCCTCCTCCTTCTTCTTCTTCTTCTTCTGCTGCTGCCTTACTGCGGCTCTGACACCAACCACCTCCTGTTGCTGGCCCTTTCTCCCTCGCACTGGGAGCACACCCGCGAAGCCCGCAATGCCTTGGCCTGCCGCAAGGTGATCGAGCAGCCCTGACAGCTCACACCCAAGACGTGTGCTGCGGCCGCTGTCACTGCCGCTGCCAGGTTGCCCGCCCTCCGAAAGGGAAGCAGGGTACGAAGCAAGACGCTTGCTGTGGGTGGAAAGACGGCTGTCGAAAAGGGAGTTGTCATCACTCTCAGAGAGGACACATTGGTTGAGCAATGTCTGACGCATGTCCCGGTGGAAAGGAGAGATGGTGGGAAGAGAGCGACCATCCTCGGGGAGGTGGAGGTGGCCCACGCCACTGCTCCAACTGCCGACTGCCACGTCAGCAAGCTCTGCTGCTCCAGTAGGGGCACTGGAGCGGCCTCTACCCCAAACATCTGCTGACGTGCTCTTGCCTTCAGGTTGGCTCGGGCCACCGCCAAAAGTGCAGCCATGGCCACAGGCGTTTTGGCTGCTGCTGTTGCTGCTGCTGCTACTGCTGCTTCTCCTCCTGCTGCTGCTGCCGCTGGTGTGCTGCTGCTGACTGTGTGCTTGCAGAAGCACACAAGCTTCCGATGCACGTCGGTGGCTGTCGTTGTGGTTTCGACCAAAGTGGCTTAGCACCGCAGTGCCCAACGCCTGCCCCAGACGAGCGCCGCCACTCCTTTCTCTTCCTGATGCCTCGGTGTCCCCCGGACGCTCGCCTGCTGCCGCTGTCGTTTTGGGCTGCACTGCAGACTTGACCCATGGACACTGACGGGCAGGAGGGGTCCTGAATGCGCCATCCTTGAGCCAAGAGCGCTCGGATCCATGACTTCTGACACGAAGCATGTGCTCACCAGGCGCACAAGCCAACGACGAAGAGGTGCATGCCTCGCCTACCACCGTCGCGGCAGCTGCAGCTGCAGCAGAAGCAACAGGAGTCGCCGCCAAAGCGTCCAAGGGTTTGAAGGCCGGAGCAGCGGTGTCTGACTTGCCCCAACTTCTAGCAGCTTGGGACAAACAAGTCCAGCCGTGAGTTGGTGCCACCATTGCTGCTGCTGCTACTGCTGCTGCTGCTGCCACGTCAGCGCACGCAGGAACATGGCTGTCTCTGGATGTGTTATTGTTCCTGCCGCGTCCCGAGCAAACTTCGGCGCCACCATCGTCGCCACCAAGTCCTCCGCACGGGCGACGGCTCTCACATCCCATCGCAACAGAAGTCTCAAGCGTCCAACCAGACTGCAACGGCCCCACACTCTCGCTGTCAGCGATGGCCATCACGTCACCCCCTCCGCCTCGGAACGCCATTGCACCGCTGTGCTGCCAGCTGATTGCATCTCCCCGACGTGAGACCACTGACATCGTTGCAGGAGGGGCTGACATCGTTGCAGGAGGGGCTGACATTACTCCAGGAGAGACTGACGTTAGTACTGCGTTGCAATCGGAAGGCCGGCTGGCACCCGGCAGCAGCAGCAGCTGGCCGTGCCGCTGACACCGCTCGTCCTTTATCATCAGGCCCTCCAAGCCACCATCGACAGCTCCCAGCGTTCCTTCCATATAGTGGCCGTCCACCAAACCATCTGCTGCACCAAACGTCCCTCCCGAGCTGTGGCCCTCGTGCCCTCTTCCATTCAAAGACCCATGTGGGATGGATGGCCCGTCCACTTCTTCCAGCGCCAAGTTCATCCGTCCGTCTGCTGCACCAGACTGTGCCCCCAACCTTGACAGCCCTTCAAATCTCTCAAACACATCCAAACCCGAGAACCTTTCCAGCTCTGAAATGCCCTCAAACCCTGACAAATCTTCCACGGCCACTCCTCCATCGTAGTCCTGTTGTCCGGCAGGGACAACAGGACCATCCATGCACGCCCTCCCAGCAGCGAATCCGTCTGCTGCTGCGCCAAGTAGGCCTCCTCCGGCCTCTCCTCCCCTGGTTGTGTGGTGACGATGGCCCACCAAACCACCCGCAACATCGTCCGACAACCCTTCCGAGCCATGGCCTAGTTGCCACGTTGCGATGTGGCAATCCTGCTGCTGCCAGCCCTCTGGCATGAACGACCCCGGCGCCCGCATGGCGTCCGCTCGTTGGTCCAAGTCTGGCACCATCCTGCGCATAGCATTGTCCCACGCTGGGCCGAGGGGCCCGGTGCACCCTTCTACATCTGCTGCGGCAGCAACGGCATGTGCTTGCTCTTGCTGCTCCACAGTGCCATGCGCTGTGCTGCCACCAATGATCTCTGTGTGTCCGGGCCCAGCATCCTCAGGTTCATACGTCAGATTAGTTCTGCTGTCTAAGGACGCCAGCCATGACAGTGCTGGTGGATGAAGCTGCTGCTGTCTCTGCTGGTGCTGCTGATGCTGATGCTGCTGGTGCTGCTCCTGCTGGTGCCCCTGATGCTGATGCTGTTGCTGCTGCTGCTGCTGCTGCTGCTGCTGCTGCTGCTGCTGCTGCTGCTGCTGCTGCTGCTGCTGCTGCTTCTGTTGCTGCTGCCGCTGCTGCTGCTGCTTCTGCTGCTGCTGCTGCTGCTGCCGCTGTTGCTGCTGCTCCTGCTGTTGCTGCTGCTCCTGCTGCTGCTGCTGCTGCTGCTGTAGCTGCTGATGCGGTGGCTGCTGCTGCTGATGCGGCTGCTGCTGCTGCTGCTGCTGCTGCTGCTGCTGCTGCTGCTGCTGCTGCTGCTGCTGCTGCTGCTGCTGCTGCTGCTGCTGCGGCTTCTGCTGCTGCTGCGACTGCAACCACAGATGCTCGTGCTGTCCCTTCTGCCGGGGCTGTAGGGCGTACAGGGAGTACAGCTCCTGCAGGAGCTGCTGCGACTGCTGCTTCTGTTCTTGCTGCTCCAACTGCTCAAGCATCTGCTTCAACGTCTGCGGAAGCTGCTGCATATCTTCAGAAGGCGGGGGCGGTTGCTCCAGCTGCTGCTCTCCGGGCTTCCGCGGCCCGTGGTACAAGTCCATGGCCGCTGGCTCAGGCCCGGCGAACTCCGCATGGCTCATGCCGACGTTGAGGGGGCGTTGCATGCTGCTCTGCTAGACTCAACGACGGAACTCAACGACGGCGCGAAGGAAGGTGAGTGGGAACTTCCGATTTCGTTGGAATCCGTCGTTGACGACGCATTCCAACGATTCCCAGCCTCACCCTAGACCGCAGGTATCCGAGCAATGCGGCAGTGCGGCGCATGCTCTCCTTTTGCTAGCGAGCGGTCCGGAGCAGTCCGGAGCTGAGCTCCTTGAATCTCTGGTCTACGGTTGAAGCCACATCTCCAGTGGCCGAACGGCCGGACGCGTACCGGGCGCGTCACAGTGAAGATGCGGTTCATCCCTCGGGAGCGAAGACGGCTGCTAGAAGAGCAGCACGGGCGGCCCAACGCGTCGAACCAATCTCCGAGCGTCGATGCTGCACCCCGCTCGCTGTGTCCCCGTGCGCCACGATTGGTGGATCAAATTCATCGTCCCGCCTCTGAGAAACTGTTCCTCCCACTGCCCCGTGAACTCATCAATGCGCATCAGTTCACTGCCTCGGGCAGTCCTTAGGTGAGGTCAAGGGTGAGGGACCGTGCAGCAGACCATCGCGATTCCTCAATCGCGATGCACGATATAGAGCGATCCTGCACGTATTCTCCATCGCGAGTTGAATCGCGAGTAACGTCATGAAACGACCTTCGGAGCTAGACGTAGGCAAATATCCAACTCCTTCCAAGCAGGCCCTAGGCACTGTTTAGGGTTGAGCAACGTCGCTTCCGAAAACACGATACAAACTCGATCAACTGCGATACACAGACACCGGAACCTGTGTTCACATATCCAGATACCAACGGAGAAATGACTGATGTTGGTCAAAACGTTCTAAAAACAAACAGCGGCACGTAAATAATGCACATCGGACAGTATGGACCGCTGTCGGTGAACAGTCGGAGTTTCAAACAAGGACCGATTTCACTTTTCGAATCTTGCATCGAGTCAAGCATCGAGAAAAACATGGGTCTGGCGCGATGGGCCTGATTCGAAACATCGCGATGGAAAACACGTCTTTTTTATGCAAGTATCTCCACAGCGAAGACATTTATGGTGCGAGCTTGTGCGAATATTCCGAAAACGGTAAGAGCCAATCTTTCGCAGCGTAAATGGGGCGAGCTTATCCTCGCGTCAAGTAGGATAGAAGCTATTCCGACTAAGTATAAGCTCGCACCATCCATGTTTCGTAGAGAGAAACATTGCATAACAAAGATGCCAAACAGCAACAAAGAACGGAACGAGGAAACGGACAAAAAAGAGCGAGTTCTTTTACTATTTAACAGTTGAACGGGAGCGACATTCCATGAAACCAATGAAACCATCATTACTTAACGGTCAAACGCGGGTGAGCAAGGAAAATATGGGAGAAACGCCTCCCATACCCGTTTCATTCCGTATTAAGTTCTATCATACGGCAAAACATTGAATCAAAACGTTAATCCGAAAACGTACATGGTCTCTAACTTATATACCAAAAAACAGACCAAACCATCCAAAACAACTGCAAAGCACTGATGATTCAAAATATTAATAAAAAATACATTAAAACAATCAAGATAATATTTTCTAGCCGAACGCATAACCACAAACCTATACAAACGGATCTCATATCTGTTAGAACTTTCGACTTAATATTATGTGCCCAATTTGTATATTTTTTTATTTTGGTAAAAACCCCATAGAATTTTATATAGATAACACCCTATTTGCAATTAAATGATGCACATTTTCAATAAAATGTCTATACACGTATTGTTTTACGTTTGTATTTAAATCTCCACGATAATATGTATATTTATAATTATATTTCTATTTTTATCTACACATATGTGTAGATATTTCTTGATCGAATTATATATCCAAATCAATATAAATCTACTTTTCTATATATATTTCAATATCTACGTAACTTCATATATACGTATGTTACACGTATTTATATATATAGAGTTTTGTAATATCACATAAATATATGTATTATAATCTACTATTACGTTAACTTCTATTTCTTATCTATACTTATAGTTCAATCCCTATCCAAATCCATATATATGAGGATTTCAAAAAAAAATTGGTAATATATTAGTTATCATTGAATTACGTTTCGAGTCGTTTTCTACAAATTCCATAATATTTGAACCATCATTATCATGTATTTGGAATGATTTTAACCTATATTCATCTTTGTTTTAAATAACCATATTTTTTACTCCATTTTTTTCATTATAAATTGAAACATTATATTATGACTTCTTTAGGTTTATTGCGTATGTTTTGGACTTCGAAAATGGTTTTCTTCGTTTTTTCACCAACTTTGGTATGAATTTTGAAAATAATAGTTTTTTAAGGAATAATTCTGGAACTATACCTTTTAATTAAATATAAATAGAAATTTTCGAAAACATTGAATCATATTATGACTTCAAATTCCAGTTTTCAGATCATTATAGGTGATTTTGAATTGTTTCATGCTTGCTAAAAGGCTTTTCACGTTTTGGTTTCACGTCTTTTCCTTTTTGTAAAATGCGGTTCGTGGTTTGGGTTGTGCCTGACATTAAAGGAGACATTTTTGTTGTTCTCATCTAGGCTTTTGTAATGTACGTTGTTTTGATGAGTGCGAATCTTGACTTGTCCTTCCTTTGATTGCGGTACGTAATACACAATTAATGCTCTAGGATTTTGATGTCTTTTTGTGCGAGCTTTCCTCACTTTGAGACCGAACAATACTTTCCCTCTACAAGTATCTAATGGTATTTCTGGGAGCCTCGACGCGGTGAAGGACAAGATCGTAGCATCTACCTTGTCAAAGTTTAGCTCACATCTTTATCGTTTTTTTCCTACAAGCCTGCACCATTTATGTCTTCGCTAGAATCTCCATCACTTTTGGGGGGCATGTTTGAACAGTACTTGCATTTTTTGGGGTTTTAGAGCCTGCAGTAACGAAGTCACCGCGTGCTCTGATGCAGCAAGGGGGGCTTGTTGTTGTTTAGGATCTCTGTGCTAAACAAGAAAACCTTGTACTCCAATGTGTAGAAGCGGAAGACTTGAATTGAAACTTGTAATTGAAAAAGACTATCAAGTACAAGTATGGTACAAGGAAACAGCGGTGAAACACAGCTCAACTTAGTGCTCTAACACAACCTGCCCCATCTGAGGGCGCAACACCTTGCTAGGCCGTCAAGGCTGTCGTTGCAAGGGTCTCAATACGGTCACCGCTCTTTCAGGTGAAATGGCCTCTAGGTTGTCAGGGCAGCCTCCTCTCCACGCTGGCAGCCACTACTTGACTTACTAGGTCGTCAGAGGTCTTCTGACCCTCCTAGCCAAGCTGGCAGAGTGCTGCCAGGCTTATTGGGTCGACAGAGGGGAACTCCAGCAAAACACACAGCTTGTAGACCCTCCAAACCAGGCTTACAGAGCACTGCCAAACACATTGGGTCGACAGAGGGAGACTCCAACAGTTTGACTATCCAGACAGAATTAGCTCTGTAAAGCAGAGCTGAGGTTAAGCACTAACTCTAGGCTCTCACGCCTAGACACAACTCCTGGCCCACACATGGGCAACGTCAAGCAGGACAGCTCAAGCGAGGCAGCTTGAGTCTTGCACGTTATCTGGCCACCAGAGCGAGGTAGTCAGGACTTCAGGTAGTCAAGGGCGTCCTCCTGCCCAGGCTAGCAGACTGCTGCCAGGCTTACTAGGGTCTTGAGATGAGAGCAACGACAGAGTCTTGGTATGAGGCTATGTCTGGCAGAGGACTGCTGGTCTTTTTGCTGAGTTACAAGAGTTACTGCTGGAGTTACTGCTGGATTTATTGCTAGAGCTACTACTGGAGTTACGGGACTGACTGAGTCCAGAATGCTTTTATACTGGGATCATGGCAAGTTGACCAGCTGCACTATGCCTAGAGGAAGCTTCCTACTACAAGGTCGTACCTTCCTCCTCAAGGAATCTTCCCGATCCAAGGCACGCAGCTTCCTCTTCAAGGAAGCTTCCTAAATGCTGGCAACTTGCCCGTGGTCCCAGCTCCTGAGTCGTGCATGTTGCCGCTGACGTAGGCGGTCCCCACTCTCAACTCCGCATGTAGCAACTGAGTCGTGCATGTAGTAGCTGATGCAGCTGCTGAGTTGTGCATGTGGTAGCTGATGCAATGCTGAGTCGTACATGCACCACGTGATGTAGAATGGTCCCTGATCCAAAACTATGCTTGCATGTGCTGATGCAAGCGGTCCCAGTAGTCCAATCAAGTGTAGGCCCACCCTGACTGGTCTGGGCCAAGCACCCAGAAGTGCTTGCTTGCACTACGCAGCTGTTGACCAAGCTGAGCCAGTAGGCATGCACAGCCCTACTGTGCATGCAGCAATAGAAGATCCAGGCTCCTTCCCCCCCTTGGACCCTGATGCCAGAATTAAATCTGGCCTTTACATCAGACATTCCCGACCGAGCCGCACCCGAGTATTTACGGATAAAAATCCGTAATTTCGCATACACACCTCCGATTGTCAATCCAACTGCGCCATGTCGAAGCCGTCGCTCAGCGTAGTTATCGCTCATTGTAACAGCATTCACGATATTTACCTTGCGATGAAATCGCGGTCTCCCATAGTACTTTGATGTTAGACCTCATTTGAGCATCGCAGAAGTATGAATCTGCATGTTTTCAACGGCCTGGAAGCAATCTGTCAGAAAAGGGTGAAACATTTCTAACGAAGAAACATCCATCTCAAATCTAGCGAAGAGGAGTGTAAGATCGATGGTGTATTTCCTATGCCTGTTTTCTTCATCGTTGCAAAGGTATGACACGGACCCCACTTCTGTGCTTCAAACATTCTTATTCGAATAATGAAAAGTTTGTTCTCCAGTTGTGTAAACATCATGGATAGAAAGATGGACATTGCCATCCTTTTGCACATCGACAATTAATATCGTGAGAATCATGTCCCTTTTATCCCATCCAGGTGTGTGATGGTGCACGGTTTTTTGTTCAGTTAAAGTTTTCGAATATCACTTGGCAAAGCCGAATTGCAAACGCAGAATATCACCAAAATAACATAACGTTTGTTGTTGTGAGCATGATGAAAATCTTTACCGACCAAAGGAATCCGCCTGACGCCTACAAAGCAATGTCTTCAGGTGAAAATGTGACAAAAATGTGTTGTGTAGCAAAGGCTATGCGAAAATTGTAAATATCGCAGTCGAGATGTAAACCTCAAGAAAGCAAGTACACGAACCCTAAGTATGCAGTTATGATGTAATAGTGCCAACAGGTAGCTTTTCCTTAGTGATCAAAGCTTCCATATTTCAATATCATTAATCACCTGATTGTCTACTACACAAGAGAAGCCCTATGTTTGGTTCACGTGCATCGCTAAACCCTATTCGGGGTGCGCGTAGTGCCAAACCCAACCCTGCGCTCGTCGCGCTTTCGCGCCAACCAGTACGCGAACCCAACGTAGGGTTGTGTCTCTTAAACTCCTATTACCAGCATGCCTACGCGACAGTTAGTAGCTCAAAGCGATCATAAGCACCATTGTCATCCGCCGAAAATGTTTGTGACATTGCGATCGCGAAGCAAGCCAGGCGACGGGTATTCAAGGTGTAAATTTACACATACAACCTATAGATTAGAGAGGACGAGCAAAGGACCGCCAATTGTTATGTCTTTCAACAAACTCCCTCATCGACAATACAAGATATGGGATAAAGTAAGAGTTGACGACTTATTACCTTACAACATTGATTTTCAAATCCTGTAGATAAAACTTTGGTATTAATAAGATTTTCTATCACGTAACATTCAACCATAATATGAAATTTAATGAAAGGAATAAAATACTTTTACAACCATATATGTTAAAAATTATGAAAAAAATATTCAAATCCTAAGAAAAATGAATGTAATAAATTAAAAACAAATGGAAGATTATGTTAAGAACCATGAGAAATTTAAAAATCTATGTATAATGAGAATTCAAACCATATGAAGCAATGTAAATGGAGTTATTTCCATTTATATATCTATCAGTGTATTCATTTGGAACTCTATTCCAACTTTTTATTGATATATATACATATATATCGATTATCAATAAATATATTTATTTGGGTAAATATGCAGATATAATAATTATTATGAATATGCATAATTATGTTTAACTCATTAGATTTATATACAATATTGATATCTATATCAATATGAATATGTTTAATTTTCAAAGAGATTGATGTATAAGTCATCAAATAAATATATATATGATTAAAAACATGGAAATAGATAAAGCAAAGATTGATCCATCAATATTTCCACTTATAGATATATATCTAGCTATATATATAGATAATTATATAGTTAAATTAATTTTAAAAATATAATTATGGATAACAATATATATTATTACTTATTAATATCAAACTAGATATGAATTTTCATATGAATACATTAGTAAATAAAAACATGGAAATATCTCCATTTACATTGCTCCATATGATTTGAAACCTCATTTCCACTAGAGTTTTATAATTATCATGGTCCGCCGCATATTTAATAATTTGTATTGAATTTTTTTATGTTGCATTTGAGTACGATTTGAAGATATGTTCATACTTCTCCACATATTTTGATCCTTTTCTATTACGTTTGGATGTTGATTGAGATATAAAATCTTTTAAATATCAAATTTGATCCAAAAGATTCAAAAATCACTACTGAATGGTAATATGTGATCAACTCTTACTTTTTCGCATAACTCGTGTTGTCGATGTTTGAGACTATTAAAAGACATGACAATTAGCGGTTCTTTGCTCCTCCTCTATGATCTGTAGCTTGTATGGGTTAATTTACACCCCGAATACCCGCCGCCTAGCTTGCTTCGCGATCGGAACGTCACAGACATTTCCAGCGGACGACGATGGTGCTTGTGATCGCTGTGAGCTACGAACTGTCGCGTTGGTGCGCTGGTAACAGGGGTTTAAGAGACGAAACCCTACGTTGGGTTCGCGTACCGGTTGGAGCAAAAGCGCGACGAGCCCATGTTTTTGTTTGGCGCATCGTGGACCCCGGATACGGTACGGTGCTGCACGTGAACCCAACATAGGGCTTCTCTCCTGCTGCACGGTCCCTAAGGCTGGTAGTCGTTTTGCCCGGTCATTGGAACTGCCGCGGCTGGATCGTTCGGATGCGTCGTTCAAGATTCGATGTTCGTGCGTTTAAACGCGCATTTGGAGGTTTGTTTTCGGACCTTTTCATCTGAAGCTAGACTTTCGAGTTTCTTGGCCTTCGCATAGCCCGCGCAACGCGTTCTCTGTGAGGCACGGGTATTTACAGTTCCGGGGCCCTCGCGAACATGACTTCAGCGCGAGCAGCGCTTCCTATTTCGCGTCTCCCGATAGCGAGGGCGGGTGTTTGCCGCGCACCAGGTCAAACAGTTTCGATAGGACAGCCTTCATCCGACCAAGGGGGGCACTTTGTGCGCTACTTTTTCTGGAACTGCCAGGGCAATGCATTTTCAGACGACAAAGATGAGAACCCGGGTAAGAGGAGTTGACAATAGACCTTGAAGAAATTCACCATCCAATTGATTTCCATAGTATAAATTAAATAAAAATATATTTTATTGCATACATTAAATAATCAAATCATTTCCAAGTGTAACTCCACTTGAAAACATCACCCAATGAACATATATGATGTTTTCATTATGATTTATGTTTCACAAATTGACTAGTAAACGGAAATATATGTTTTAATTCTGATTTATTTTTCACAAATTGACTAGTAAAATTTTCATTATATGATATCATTAGTTAAAAAAATGATGTTTTCATTTGATTTGTTTCCATACATATCCTTCAATGGATTTCAAGAAACAATGAAAATCCATCCACCATTTTGCAATGGCAAATCATCAAGAAAGAAATATTATTAAAAAAGCGAATTAATTTAAGATTTTTTCTCTGTAAAATATTTGAAATGCGTTTATACCATGCCGATAGATTCTTTCACGAAAATACTAAATGGAGGATTCATCATACACTGTTTAAATACATTTGTTAATCACAAGATATTCTTCATAAAATGTTATTTTTTCCAATTTAAAACATTTTCAATTTCAGATGTAATTTTATAAACAGTGACATTGTTTAGTATTTAAAGTTTTTGAAAATAGAAACGATTGTGTTGGAAAATTATTATTTCTATTATCAGGGATGAAAACAATTATGATGGATTTACCAATCCCCATGATGTCAAACATTTATTACAATTGATCATGAAAATCTTGCAAAATTAAAACATCAACAAGTGAATGGATGTAAACTTTTGTAGAGGCACATGAAATTTATTGAAATCTATTAGAACAAAAATTATTTATGTAAACATTGAATTAAATCCCAGATTTTATCATTTGTCGTATTCACGTGTTGGAGATTAGAAAACATAGAAGAATCATAATATATGAATAAAACGTCGTCCGAGTGGATTCTAAATAATGTCAAAGTATTAATTTCGTAAAAAATTAATAAATTATAATATGAATTTCTTCAAGCTCTAGTTTTAACTCCTTTTCCCCGGGTTCACACTTTGCCTTCAGAAAATGCATTGCCTTGGCAATTTCATAAGACAAAAACACAAAATGCCTTCCCTGGTCGGTTCAAGGCTGTCTTATCGAAACCCTTTGACATGGCGCGCGGCAAACTCCCGCCCTCGCTATCAAGAGGCGTGAATCAATGGCAATTCTCTTGCTCTATTCATGTTTACAAGGGCCCTGGAACTATAAATACCTGTGTTACACAGAAAACAATGTGCGTGGACTATGCGAAAGGCCAATTAACGCGAAAATCGGGCCCCAGATGAAAAAGTCCGTTTTTTTAATCAGCCCTATTCAAACAGTGCATCGATGTCAGCATGCTCATGCTTAACGCCCGTCAATTCTCGATGTGCCATACCCCAAATAAGGATACGGCCAACCAGATGAGAATGCGTCAACGTGCTTGCGAAGGACGAGCATGCCCAGCATGCTAAAGCCACACACCGACATACCATCCGCCAACCCATGCGGCGTGAGGAGGCTAGCCATCCCCCCTACCACACCGCCGGTCGTCGTTGATGACTCTCCTAGACACCTCAACAATCGTTCAAAACTTCATTGGAGGCCTCGTCCCTCGCCCCTGCTCCGAACAACCGTCTCCGTTGTCGTCCATAACCCTGACCCTAGTGCCCCACCATGACCTCCGCTGACGCGTCAGCCGCTAGAGGGCGGAAACCCTTCACCTTCCCACATGTTGTTGCGTTCGCCCCTGGCGCCCTTCCTCAAACCAATTCCCAACAGATGTGCTCTTCCAAAGGCAGCCTAGCGGCGGGCAATGGTAGAGAGGCTCTCTCACCCTCCCCACGGTCGTAGCTAAAGGGGAAACGTCACCTCAACCAGACACGGTGCACCATTTCAAAGGCAAGGAAGCAGCTACAGGCACTTAAAACAGAGGGTGCAGAACCGTTGGCATTGCAACAAAAGCATGTTAAGGAAGCTGACAGCGGTGACGAAGCGCAAGAGCAGGCCAGGACCTTGCGCCTGGACATTGAAGTTCTCTTCAACGTCCTTGTAGAGTTGCCATTGTCAACATGCAAAGTAGCAGGTAGGAAGGCTGACTTTGGGGGAAACCTTGCGATAACCTACAACGAGCAGTTGAAATCTGCGTGAGCTGTTCTACAAGTGCCGGAACTTGTCTACACTCCACAACAAGTGCACAACCGAGTGCACAACCTAAAGGGCTAGTTTCGCAAGGTGTGCGAGGTGAGGAACTTAAGTGGGGAAGGGTGGAAGGATGGGGCGCTGGTGCTCGACCCCAAATGATAGAAGGTGTTTTGCTCTTGCTCTCTCTCTCTCTCTTTCCCTTCCCCGCACTCTCTCTCTCTCTCTTACTCTCTCTCTCTCTTTCTCTCTCTCTCTCTCTCTCTCTTTCTCCTTCTGTCTCTCGCTCTCTCACTCTCTCTCTCACTCCCTCCCTCTCTCCCTCTCTCTCTATCTCTCTCTCCCTCTCTCTCTCCCTCTCTCACTCACTCTCTCTATATCTCATCTTCTCTCTCTCTCTCCCTCTCTCTCTCTCTCTCTTTCTCTCTCTCTCTCTTGTTCTTCCTCTCTCTCCCTCTCCGTCTTTCTCTCTCTCTCTCTCCCTCTCTCTCTCCCTCTCTCTCTCTCTCTCTTTCTCTCTCTCTCTCTTGTTCTTCCTCTCTCTCCCTCTCCGTCTTTCTCTCTCTCTCTCTCCCTCTCTCTCTCCATCTCATTTGCTCTCTCAATCTCTCTCTATTTATCTTTCTCCCTCTCACTCTCTCACTCTCCCTCTATCTCTTTCACTCTCCCTCTCTCTCTCTCTCTCTCCATCTCTCCATCGCTCTATACCTCTCTCTCTCCCTCTCTCTTTTCTTCACTCTCACTCTCTCTCTCTCCCTCTCTCCATCGCTCTCTCCCTTTCTCTCTCACTCTTTCTCTCCCTATGTCTCTCTCCCTCTCTCTACCTCTCTCTCCATGTCTCTCCTTCACACTCTCTCTCCCTCTGCCTCCTTCCCCTTTTGTTCCTATCCCTCTCTCTCCACCCCTCTCTCTCCCTCTCCTCTCTCTCTCTCTCTTTCTCTTCGCTCCCTCTCTCTCCCTAATCTCTCTCTTCTCACTCTCTTCTCTTTCTGTCCCTACTCTCTTATTCCCTCTCTTCTCTCTCTTATACCTCTTCTCTCTCCTCCCTTCACTCTCTTCTCTCCCATCCCTGTCTTCTCTCTATGCTCTCCTCTACTCCCTTCACTCTAAGCTCTTTGCTTTCATCTCTCCCCCCCCCTCTCTCTCTCGATCTCTCTCTTTCTATCCCTCTCTCTCTATTTCTCTCTTTATCTCTTTTCTCTCTCTCTCAACCTCTCCTCTGCTTATCTCCTCTCTTTCTCGACCCTCTCTCTCCTTCTCTCTCCCTCCACTCCCCCTTTCGCCTTCCCCCTCTCCACTATCTCTCTGCTCTCTTTCTCTAACTCTCCTTTTTTCCTTTCTTTCTCCCTCTCCCTCTCTCCTTCCTACTCCCTTCTTGTTCGTGTCCCTCTCTCTCTCTTCCCTTCCCGCTCCCTACTCCATCCCCTTTCTCTTTCTCCATGTCCGTCCCTTTCTTTCTCCCTTTCTTCCTCTTCCCCCTCCCATACACCTTTTTCCTCTCTACATGCTCTTCCCTTACCTTCTCTCACTCCCCTCCCCTCTCCCTCTCTTTGTTCCTCTCCCTTTATCTACCTGCTCTTTTCTTCACCCCCCACTCTCTTCTCCCCTCTCCCCTCTCTTTCCTCCTCTACCTTTCTCATTTCCTCTTCCTGTTTTGCCCTCCTTTCAATCTCTCCCTCCCCTCTTCTTCCTTTTTGCACCCCTTCCTTTTCCACTCCTCCGCCATCTTTTTCTTTCAGCACTTCTTTCCTACTCTTCTTCATGTCCTTTTCCCCCTGCTCGTCCCCAGTGTTGCGGGTATTGCTCTTGGGTGGCCGTGACCGTCGGTCCGCCACGCCCTCTTGATGCGGGCTCCCTTCTGCTCTCTTTAGCCTCGTTTCTAACTTTGGTGAGCTCGTTCCTTTTCTCCCACCCGGTCCTTGCTCTTGTCTTGGGTGTGTCTCACCCTCATGCTTCTCTTTTATTCTCTCTCTCCATACCTAGTTCCTCTCTATTTCCCTTCCGTCTCCCCTTTTCTTGTTTTTTTGTTTATTTTTATTCTGCTGATGATTTGTTTTTTCTCCGTTCTCTTTGTGCCTCGTGTGCGCCCTCTATACGCCTCTTGAGTGCTTGTGTGTGTCTTGTGACCACGCTCATTCCTTTCTAGTGCTTTGGCCTTGTTCCCTTTCATCCTCCCGCCCGCCGCCTTTCTCTCCCCGTCCACCCTTCTTCCCCTTGGTGTCCCCACTTGATCTTGTGGTCTCCACCCTCTGTCCCTTGGGTGGAGCTTTCCTCGACTCATTTTCTGTGTGTGATTGTGTGTGTGTGTGTATGTGTACACTCCACGTCGCTCTCTCTTCGTCTATTGCTTTTTCTTGTCTTATCTCGCCTCGTCTCCCCCCCTCTCTCCTGCCTTCATTTCTTTCCCCTTTTCCTCCTCTCTCTCTTCCTTCTCCTCTCTTGTGTCCCTTCTCTTGCCTTCCTGTGCTCTCTCTCTCTCTCCGACCTTTGCTTGTCATTTGTCTCTGTCTCTCCCTCTTCCGCTCTCTCCTCTCTCACTCCCTCTCCCTCTCTCACTGCCTCTCTCTCTCTATCTCTCTCTCTCTTCCTTCTCCCTATCCTCTCTCTCCCTAATCTATGTCCAAGCTCCCTCTCTCTCCTTGCTCTCTCTGTTTCCCCTCTTCTCCCTCTTCTCCCTCCTCCCTCTCTCCTCCCACTACTCTCTGCTCTTGTCTCTCTCTCTCCCTCTCTCTCTCTTTCTCTTTCTCTCTCTCTCTCTCTCTCTCTCTCTCTCTCTCTCTCTTTCTCTCTCTCTCTCTCTTGCTCTCCCTCTCTCTCTCTCTCTCTTGCTCTCCCTCTCTCTCTCTCTCTCTTACTCTCTCTCTCTCTCTCTGTCTCTCTCTCTCTCTCTCCCTCTCTCTCCCTCTCGCTCTCTCTCTCTCTCTCTCTCTCTCTCTCTCTCTCTCTCTCTCTCTCTCTCTCTTTCTCTCTCTCTCTCTCTTGTCCTCCTCTCTCTATCTTCTCCTCTCGACTCTCTCACTCCCTCTCCCTCTCACTCTCTGTCTCTCTTAGTGTGACCCCCTCGGCGCACTCCCTCGCATCTCTCACTTTTGCAAAAACTTTGTTTGTTTACTCGCTTGCCTCGGTCCTCTCCAGTCTATCTTCCTCGATCTACCCCCCTCACAACTCTCGAGAGCCCCACCCTTCACGACTCTCGAGAGCTCACACCCCCACCGTGACTAAATGTCGCATTCTCCCCTCCTAAATCCAAGAGCACTCGCTCTTGGTTTTCTCTTTCCCCGTCCACCCCTCTCTCATCCTCTCCCTTCTAGGCTGCTAAGGCCATATTTAACAGTGACTAATGCTCTATTCTTTTTATCTAACTTTATGAATTTCCTCTTCTACTACCTAACCACACACTAAGACGTTTGTGAAGTCCTCAGGTTCAAGCATATACAGAGTGCATGAAGATCTACGTTTAGACGATGTAGCTCATTACGTACCATGATCACCTTTTTTCAAAGAAAAGAGAGAACACTTTCTTAATTGTGACCTATAAAGGTATTGGTATATTATTCAGCCTCACTGAACCCTCTTAGAAGAGCCAACCCACGTGGAATTGAACCTCATTTTCATGGTCTACTCAATTGAGTCTAGATTTTTGTTAGTAAATCTCAAATGACGAGAAACGTGGGTCACATCCAGTAAGAGTGTGCTCATACTACAAC
This sequence comes from Penium margaritaceum, assembly GCA_023375785.1. NCBI lineage: Eukaryota > Viridiplantae > Streptophyta > Zygnematophyceae > Desmidiales > Peniaceae > Penium > Penium margaritaceum. The sequence goes on along the minus strand of SZWC01019036.1, from coordinate 19,395 downwards.
AACAAAATATACAATTCCATGAAAGTGTAACGGATTCGACCGAATCCTTGACCGACTAGGCCAAAACCACGGTGCTTGAGAGCCTCCGACCCTCAAGCCATTCCGTCTAACCGCCCACAGTCCCAGGTGACCCTGCTCGAGCCACGTGGCTCCTTCGACCGGTCGGCATGGCACTGCCAATTTACACTCGCCCCCGCTAGGAGTGAGAGCCGCCTCGGCATCTCCGGTAATCCCGACGTGGGATACGAGCCCTGGAGCTCTGATACCAATGTAACGGATTCAACGGAAACCTTGACCGACCAGGCCAAAACCGCGGTGCTTGAGGGTCTCCGACCCTCAAGCCATCCCGTCTAACCGCCCACAGTCCCAGGTGACCCCGCTCGAGCCACGTGGCTCCTTTGACCGGTCGGCGTGGCACTGCCACGCTACAGAAAGTATTCATAATAATGGCCCAAAAGGGAGTATGAATATGAGGAAAATGAAGAAATGACTTCGACAAGATGTAAGGGTACATAAATCACCATAGTTTATGTGTTTTACGTACCTCAAATTGCAATAAGACTTCTTTATCATATTATTTGTGATAAAGGATGTATGCATTGTCAATGATGGATATCAAATCACTTAGAATAGTCGTGAGGGAAGCATCGTTGTCAAAGGATTGTTGCTATTGTATGATATGATCAAACTATATGGTGATGTATACGTACTGAAGTTTTTAGGACATCATCATTCTTATCATACATGTAACCAAAGTTCGAGAGCAACATCTACTACATCATTAACAATATGCATAAGGTTTGGAGCACTCACATCACCTGCCTCTAAGGACAGATCTGCTTCAATCTATTGATAAATGGAGATCTCTAATCCACGTCAAATATTCAAATTTTATTATCATTGAGAAGGATATATTCACAAAAACGTCACCTAATGAAAGACCTTTGCCATGAAGCTAAGTGAAGTTTCATTTCCTAAGAACGTTCTTGTAGATGGATTCTAGAACATCACATAATTATAGGGATTATTGTTTAAAGAGAATTTTCGCATGAACAAATCCAAGATGAGATTTTTTACACCTAGAAGATGAACTTCCTTCCTAGAGGTGGTGAACTTGTCCAAGCTACATGAATACAAGACATACACCTTTGCAAAACTTGAAAACAAATTTCTTGAATAATGTAACCTTAGTTCTCTAAAGCCTTAGACTTCACCGACTCTATCATCATCATTACCTTGGCTATGGTAGTGAATATCAGAGTTTTGAGGACAAGACTTCACTAGAGTTTACCTAAAAGACCCCTGGAATATTGGCATTTTTTTGCTAGTAGAGTGGAGGATGACGTCCTCCCTGAAGGCTACACTACTGTATAGGTGGTAGCTTTCCAAGATCCTTGCTTAGAAAAAAATTGAAGGCAAAATAAGGTATTTTCCAATCTTCGAGAAAGGGTAGCTTAGTTCATTTTTACATACATATGTTGATGTTGCTTCATACTTTTACTTTGTACTATGTCTTATTAAAGAATGGATTAATTTCCTAGGTAGGTTTAATTTCCTAGGTAGGTCAAAACTCATAGTTTTGAAGATAGTACATGCTTTCTTGTTGAGCATCAAGGTCTCTCCATAGGCGTAAGGAACCTAGACCTGGTGCCACAAACATTACCTTCAACTGTACAAACTATGACAAGTCTCAATATGTGAGCACTCATATGTCATGTATGGAATGAAAAAACATGGTGTCTTTCAATGAAAGGAATACGCCTTTGCCAATCCTATGTGTGGTGGTAATTTGTAAACCTAGTGTTGGAGCACATGTTTTGTGCAGGTATCTTCTTTCTATGATGAATTTCTAATAGGAATGAAAGTTCTACTTCATTAAAAGAAAGAGTAAATTAGAAAAACAATGAATACATTTTATCATCAGAAGACCATTATGAAATTAACTTTCAATATTTAGGAAAGTTACACACGTCAAGTATTGTGATAAAAAAGTTCCTTTGCCATAGTAAACGTACAAGCAATGGCATAATGGTCATTGTGAACTTCATAGGAGCACTGGTTTGTCTAACGCATCCCTCGTGAAGATGTTATGCATTAGAAAATATGGAGCAACCAAATCGTATTGTCTAATAATGTAGAAGGTTTCTTGAAATGACCATTTAATTACTCCATGATTTCCAAATTGAAGAGTAGAGACACAACCCTTCGTGTAAAGTGAAACTATTTGTGGGGTCTGCATATCATCCAACTATAAGCATTCAATAGAACCGAACTGTCGTGTGCATTCCCAACCCATCTTGGAATCACCAAAGTTACCGTTTCATTCAATAGGAAATCAATCATAAATATTTTAATTTTTTTGTTGTCACATTGCAGGTAGGTATCTTGTACGGCCCTCAGACCCTAAGCTAAGCCATTCATGCTAAGACTTAGCACCAACTTAATTTTAAAACGACAGCTAAAGTGTCAACAATTATATTGTTTTGTGAGAATCCAAAATCATTTAATGAATTTATGATGGGGAGGCCAAGGACCATCAAACTTCTTATGAGACAACCAAAGTGACACTTAGGAGCCTTTTTGGAGTGCTAATGAGCTCCTTCACAACTTAACTTAGAAGCATGGTGATGCCCGCATTGACTGAAATTAGTGCAGCATGCTTTGGCTTAAAACATGGAGGAATAAGGTCAAAGCACCATAGATCAGTGCCTTAAACATTGTACAAATTTCCACTATCGGTGTCAGATCTAAGAATCTTACACGTGTAGTCCATGCAATAAAGGCCTAGGATAGAACTTTTTATTTTGTAATGGGAGGGCATCATGAAGTAGCAAAATGACTGAAAACAAAAATGACCAAACTTTCACCTCCTCATTGTCCATGAACCTACAGCTCTTCTTCTCACTTGAGCTGGTTCATTAAGGGGAACTTAGGAGGAGCTTTGTGTATAATTTTATCAATTAGAGCGGCAAAAGGGAATTGAAAGAGTTTGCAAATATTGGTTTATTAAAAATTGTCGCCCATGACTAGGTATTTTGGACACAAAAGCATTACCAAGCAATGTTACAATGTGGGTGGAAAATAATTAGTATAACTTACACAATGAGTATCTAGAAAATTACTTGTCTAAATTTTGTTTACTTAATATGAATACCTTGTCGACTCCCACATTTTCATTTTCAAGCACAGGAAAAAACTCACAAAAACGCATGGGATCACCGACTGAAGCGAGCAACAAGTACGCCAACATGGGTGAAAACCCACAATCCCACCACTTTTGGTGCAAGAGATTTTATGAAAACATGGAGGTTGATCTCACATCGTGGGTGGGTCGGATTCCTTATCCCATCCACGATTTCCCACCTAAAGCTTTCCTTTTGAAATGAAAAGAAGTTTTGAATCAAAGATCAAACTTGTGCATAAATTTCATAGGTTTTATTGGAGCATGTGTATGGCAAGATGAGGGTAACCTTTTTTATGGTTCTCACATCACCACAGTGGTGTGGTGACAAAGAATTACATTACAACATTCATTGCAGGGTTTGTATGATTACCATTGGCATAGTCAGGATCCTTGAGAATGACGCATGGGTTTTGTGACCACACACAAGTTTTGTGATTACACCAAACCTCCCATAAAAATACCACGTTATGAGTATGACCAGACAGCCATCTTATCCTAGTTGGTTATGAACATTTATTAGCCAAAACCTAGGGACAATGATGACGTGTTCCATGTTCTTCTTTCATATCGTCTAGCTGTTGAACCCCTATCAACCTTTGTTAGTTGCTCTAATGACCATTTGGTTTACTCGGTCCATGATATCTCAAAGACGATAGGTTTCACCGTGGTTCCTCTTGTAGAAATTGTATATTATGTTCAAACTTTGGCATTGATGCCATCAAAATTCAACCTTCAAAAGTCTTTTCTCAAATGTTTCATGTGAAATTTTAATTTAAGTTCTTACATCAAGACAAAAGGTGACTCTTTCATTTACATTGTGGTATTCATCAAGCACCAGTGACATTCTAGTGAGGCGGTTACTATGTGTTATTCACCCTTTTGATGTAGTAACGATCAATACATTTTGTGTAGCGTTTGTGGCATCAGTGGTCTTGAACTTGAACGTTTCTCCAATGTGAGGAAGTAATGAATCGTGGATGGCCAAATGGAGTGGTTACTTTTGTCACCAAAATGGACAAGTTGCAAGGAAATTACTAGTGCACATCTTGTTGTATGTCCTTTGACCAGGTCAAGGCTCAAATGTTGGCCCTTAGATCTCCCACAAATGGGATGTGTTTTATGAGAATCGTACTGCTTCAATATTCAACGAGCCTTTCCAGAATGTCGGTGGTGCATGATGAATAGAGGGTGAGGTGATATTTGTTTTAATGTAGTGTTATGAAAGAATTCCCAGAAAATCAACGGTTTCAACTCACCTTCGTTTGCACTATCATTGAGTTTGGTTGTTTTCATCAAGTGTGCAAACCTTTTGTCTTGTGTGTGAGAAATTAAACTAGTGTGCATGAATGGAATAGATAATTGACCATTGAATTACATGGTGAGTGGCATGGACGTCCCAAAATTTCCTCCAACAAGCAAATTTGGGATCGGGGTGCTAACATTTTTGTAGGTGAGATTTTTTGGGGAAAATAATGGATGACAAAATTGAACCAAAAACCTCTACAAGTGCCCAACAATGGCTTATCGATGGTTGTGTGTTTTCTAGATTTTGTTTGGCATGTTTTGAGACATTGCTAGACGTTGGAGTATTTTTTTGTGTTATGATGGAGATGGACATGCCACAATTCAGTCTATAACCAAACCCATGATCCAACAGACATGTCAATCACATTTGAGAAGGTTTGATTAAGAAACGTGTCTGCCATACTATACATGGAGCACACGCTTTGTGTCAAATTTTTTAAAACATTTCCATTGAATAAGTAGTAAAAACAATAAAAAATTCAATCGAAAGAGTAACAAATGAGGTCATTTATACGAGGCCGGCCCCCTAGCCAAACCAAACAATCTCTTGTATGGTTAATTGTGTGTGTTTAACATTGCTTCAAGAGTGTAACACGTGGGGAAAGCTTAGAAGATTCATTGATAGTGAAGTGGAAAGAATAATAATTATGATTATTTTAAATTAAATATTAATAATCCCATCATTGAATTTGAAATACAAAAGCATCCTCTAAAACTTTATATTCAAGAAAAGCCAAAAGAATACAAAGATTCGGTCTAGGTCTGTTAACACCTATGTGTGGATAATGTGTATAGGCATACACATTATCCACACATTGTTTATACAAAACGGATATACCCAATACGTTTCCTGCCTTTGTGGAGCAGATAATTCCATTTATGCATCTATATATCTAGGAATGTTTTGAAGCCCCCCTCTTCAATCAATCGCATTATATTGGATGAGTGTATTATAATTTGTATCTGGAAATTTTTTTCCAAACTTCACAAATGTATGCGTAAAATAAGTGATGCCTTCTTTCTCAGAAAAAACGACCTGAAGATAAATTTCTGTATCGTAGTTCAAATCCATCATTTACACTTCCCCATACATTCACTTCATACACTTTCAATTCCAAAAGCTTGATTAAAATCAGCTGGACCTCATGTCCAACCCCCCCCCCCCCCCCACAAACAGTGAAAGGGTATTAGGAAAATGTATTTCAATGTGAACGTTGCAAAGTATTTGAAATGGGAGAATTTTTACAACATTGAACAATACCTGTTGGACGTATGTTGTTTCTTTGTGCATCAAAACATAATTATTGATGGAAAATGATTGTTGATTTTACCTTCAAGTAGTCAATGCAACCCCTGCCCATATGCAAACTTACATATGATGCTTGCAGTCATATTATTGAGTTTTGCATTTGTATTTATGAGCAAACACGGCCCGTACATAACCATTTGTACCGCTTGTCGCAAGATCACAAAGCAAGGGCGTTACTAAGTCGCCCCCCTCCCGAACCATCCTAGTTGAATATGGGGAGTGTATCAAGAAATATATCTTATGAACTGAATGCACGTACGCAAGTTCACATTACATATTGTTTACTACAAACGTCTCTCCACAGACTCCATATTTTAGCTTTGAGTGGAAGCCTCTCAATGCACTGTCACATACATTCACCACATGCATCTTTTTCAAGAGCGGGAGGATGGATCAACAGTTGTCAAAAGCCATGTAAGATCCTCCCCCCTTCCAAAGGCAAGAATGTATTGAACAAATGCATTTTCAGTAATCTTTGCCAAGTAAGGGAGAGGGATTCACATTATACATTTGTGTACATGTTCAATTTTTTTTGGCCAATTGTCGATGAACTTCACAGAGAATTCCAACATATCAATCAATCTGAACCTACATTTGTGTATATTGTAAAGTTTTAAATGAACTTTGAGTGAGGTAGATGTTTGAGACCTTGTAGTTTGATTTTCATGGTCCCCATGGAAGATTTGTTAGAAAGATTCTTACATTCGTAGTGGGAATCTTGAATGTATTTTTTCCCAAGTAAAGAGAAATGACAAGTAACGTGCAAACATCAAAAGGATCAAATTATGTGAAATCTCCGATAAGGATGTACGACCATGTTGTTGGACCTTGGTAAATATGTATGTCTGAAAAGAGATGATGAAGTAAACATGAATTTCTCTATTCACATATAATTTGATTGTTTCTATGTTCTTTTCTGGCATCGTTTATATCAATTATAAAAGTAATTTATAGAAACAATATCTTAGGAAATCCGTCAAAATCATGAAATGCATCTATTTTTCCTTTTAGGTGAGTTGTGAGGCACGCAAAAAACATATCTTAGACCTTTTGAAACATCTCCATGAATACAAAATCCTATCATGCACATATTCAACATTCTCTAGCTTTTTCTGCATTTTTATCGAACACGTTTTATGAATTTATGAAAAGGATTTCTTTTAGTGAACGGTATTTCATTGTTTAGGATGTGTTTTACGATTTTATATTCAAGAAACTTTGAAGAACGTTTTGCATTCCAAAATGCGAAACGTGAGTCAAATGTTGGACATTACCATGTACTATGCTTCTATCACGTTTCTCACCAACTTCCTATTGTGAAATACACTGTTATTATTGTTAGCGCTGACTGGTCATAAAAAGGCAATCCATTCAAAGTCTATCCATCATTTGATACCAAAAATTGGCAACAGTGTAAGGTGCTTTTTTTCTTAATCATGTATTCTACATGTCGTAACTGTGGAAAAGGTGCCACATCTTGTCTTGTATTTAAAATTGCGTCATGATTAGCCTCGTGCTTGGAAATTGGTATTTCATTTGCCCCCAATGTTGATGCTCATCCTCGATATGCCCAAGAAGGCACTTGCTCATGTGTTTTGGTGCCGTTTGATTCTCTCTTGCAAAGCTAGTGTGGAAGCATATTTATTATATAATTTTTGTGGACTTTTTATGACAATGTATGCAGCTGAATATATGTTGTGAAATTTTTTGATTTATTTTGTGTCTTTTACTAGACATTTTATTGGATACGTTGCCTCTTTTCCAAAATTCCAGCCTTTTGCCAATGTTTGGCAACTTTCCCCTTTTCAATGGGTAGAGATAAAAGAGAACAAAAACCTTCATGAAAACCTGTATAATGACATGAACTAGACCTGTTACTCCTTCACTCAAAAACAAGTCATCAATTGTGAGGATGTGTTAGATACATTGTACGTGTTCAAAATATTGCATGCTTAGTTTGTGCCTTGGGACAGTTATTGTGACCTATGGGGCAAAGGTTGAAGTCAAAATTGAGCATGTGTCACATGGTGATGCAAACATTTCAAGGCAAGGAAAATGGAAAACTTTTGGAAGCCATAGAAAATAGTGATCTAGTCTCTAAAGTCGGGGTGAGAGATTCTATTGGCTTCAAAAGACCATGTAGCTAAGGAATTTCCTATTTCAATAATTCCAAGGCTCAGCCACAAACTTTTCAGCGTTACGTATGGCACCATTTTGATGCAGTCAATGAGGTGGCACTTAGATGGTGATGCAAATCCTTTCCGCGTAACCTATGCTATCCTACATGCTACAGTTGCATTTTCTCCTAATGTCCATGCTATGTTAGCATCAAGTATATTTTTTCAGCACATGCAGATTTTTATCAAAAATATTTCTTCAGCAGGCATCATGATGTTTGTGATTTTTTTCTCTCGAGCCATTGTGATTTGGGTTTGCCCTGTGTTTCTGGAAACATGTGCCTCACCAGAAAGCATATTTTGAGGAACATGCATCGAGATTTTGTTTAGTGAACTCCTAATAAAAAGTTTAATTCCCGCCCACCAAGGATTATGTGGATGTTTTATAGCTTCCCAGTGGGGGATACTCACAAGGAAGTTCCAAGGTGTACAGTTGGAAATGTGTATAGAGAAACTGCTTCATTCTTTGACGCATCCAAGAAAATCACTGGAAGTGTTGAAATACAGAAATCTCTATGAAATTACAATGATGTGCCTTGTGATTGCAATAAACTTCTCTTCTTACAGACTTCTGAACTCTTTCATACGAAATGAGTTAGGTAGGACCACATACGTGCCTAATTTGGCGTCAGCAAGCTCAAAAGCAAAAGCAAATTGCAGCACCATAATGAACCGCTCTTCTATATACATACCAACATCACACAATAATCTCAAGTGCATCAATACAATGCATACATGAAATCAAGGATAAAGTAGAAAATAAAACATTTGTTAAACTCGACATATGAAGGTGCAGACCTGAACCTTTTTGGCTGGAGCCATGTCCGTGTACAAGATTACAGTAGAACACACAAACTGAATCTGCTCTCTTCTTTATGTGCATTAAAAATCCACGCGCCAGTTCATGTTTATTGTTGGGCAATTGCACCATTTAGAGTTGTTCTAGTCATAGAGTTAAATTTAATTGATGGCCTGTTCTATCAGGTTTCAACTAATATAATCATGAATTCAAGAGATGCCCCGTTTTTGATTGTCATTCATCCAGGTTTGAGCAAGAGCTATCTTGGTCGTGGAAGCAAGATCGACAGTTAATATTAATCCAAAACACAGTAAGAAAATAATTAATAGCCCTTTTACTTCATTTAATCCAACAATTGATAAGTAGAAAGGCTTGGAGTGAATGATAGGAAAACAGTTGTGCGTCAGAGGGAGGAACCAGTGTAACCAAGAACCAATAAACATTTTTCACTCTGAATTTACCAAAATTCTAAGTCAAATGCAAATGCCCCATTTACTAGACACCAAACGACAACACAACCACAGCATAATGACTATGTGTGGCTCTTGGTACCCTCTCCCACCCAACACTCCCCAACAAGAGGCATTAGAATGTCAACAAAACATTGCTCTTTTTTAGTTTCTTTCCATGATGTATATTTTCCCCACAATTATTCCTTTCACTTCTACCTTAAATATAAGGCACAAAAACTCCTTGTCCTCTTCCCACACACTTCTATAAAATTCCTCAATTTCTCCTTATAAATTGTCTTTGTTTTTTCACCTTTCTCTTTCTTTTCTTTATAGAAATGCAAAAATATCTCAAATCTCACTCACCTCTTCTTCGTTTTATGCTGAACTTGTTAATTATATTTCTCTCCTTTCTCCTCTTATTCTCCATGTGTACTCCCTTTTTTATTCTTGTTCTTGTCCCAACCAACCATTCAAAATTCATTCTAGTCACTCACGCTCATCTTGTAGAGGCGTGTAGCCTCCCATGACATCTTGGCGCTCTCTTGCCGTCTGACACTTGCTTGTGCTTGCCTCTGTTTATTGCGCATACAGTACTCTAGGTCTCTGGTCTTATACAGAAATTCGTTCCATAAATCCCCTCTATCTCACTTCCTAAACTTCTGGCCAATTTTGGCAGACTTTTTCCTCCTCTCGGCTATCAAGAGGTGATGTCTTGCACACTAAGAAAATATGAGAAAGTCTGGGCATAACGTTTAGAAGACTAGACTTGAATAATCTTGTTACATAAAAGTGGTACATGGAAGTCGCTAATCATATAGGTCTGGTAACAAAAAAGTCTCAACCTAACCTAGTTCTATCCCAAAACATGATTTGGGCGCACAAGTTCCTGTTCGAGTGGGTTCCAGCCACTTTTCTATGCTTCTTTCTTTACCTTTCATGCTTCCTTGGGACACGATTTGGTGGCGTGCGGGCTATCAAAATCAAAGCATCCTTCCACTTGTGCAATTTTTCTATGCTAGAGAGAAATTGGCAACAAATATTTTTTTCTTCTTGTACACCAACGAGATGGAGAAGGTTCTCCTACATTTGGTGGGGCCATTTCCTTGTCACTTTTCTTGCAGTTACGTACACGGTACCCATCCCTCTCTTTCTTCTCTTTTTTTGTTTTTTTTTCTAATTTTTACCTTCCATCCTTCCTTTCCCTGCATGCCTCATCCTCTCTCTTCTTTTGTTCATTTTTCTCTCCTATCAAATCCTTCCAATTATACCTCCTTCCTCTTGCCTGACGCCTCTTGTTGTGTCATGTGTAAAACGTTATCCTCTTACTACATCATTTGGCTCTCCCTCCCTGTCATTCATGCCGAGCACGTCACACACACACACACACACACACACACTCTCTCTCTCTCTCTCTCTCTCACTCTCTCTATCTATCTTTTCTTCTTTTTGTGTATTATCTGGTTACAGCTACAACCTCCCCCTCATAAGGGAGCTGCTCCAGAGCTTACAACACCACCCCTAATCTAAATAGAAAGAGTCCTATACCTTCAAGGGGACTACACATTTTTTTCTGGGAAATATCATAGGCACCATAAGGGCCACCTTTCATTAAAAACCAGACATAGTAGACTTCCCTTTCTGCTCTTCTCCTTCTCCATTTTGATTCCTCTTGGGTTGCCCTCCATTGGAAACTCCCATAGTCTTCTTCTTACTATGGTGGCGGTGGAGCACCACCCATGCCCCCACCATCTCCCTCCATCATCTTACCCTTGCTGCTTGCATCGCCTTGCACATCTCCTTTTGCACTCTCCTTTCTGCTTTACTTCCCCTTTGAAACTGGCCATCCATCATCTTGCACACTCGTTATAACACTCACTCACTTCCCGTTTTTACCCCCATCATATGTGCCTCACGATATCATCGATGCGCCTTCCAATCCTTCTCAGATAGTCAAAGACCGCCCGTTCCCTACTTCTACCTATTTTTTTTCTCCTGCATCTCCCATATCATGAGTACCATCCAATCCCTGCCTCACCTCTTCCTCCCTTCTTGCTTTGTTTCTTCCTTCAACTGCACTTCCTTGAATGCCTCCTCGTCCAACAAACTCAACAGGGGCTCTTTCACACAGGTCAAGTAGAATGGGCTGAACTTAGTGCAGTTATGGTTAATCAGCCTATTTTAATACACTATGTAATGTGCGTATATGATACATGCAATATGTTAGGTTCCTAGAATTTCACAAGTATGTAGACACTACGTAGTAGACCATTTAATTAGTGAATACACTGTTACGTTAATGAAACACTTGTGGTTTCCCGTGGTTTCTTATACATGTAACATTTTTTAAACTTCATTGCTTTATATATGTTATGTAACGTAGAGTGGTCTACAAAAGATATGGTGGGTACATTAGTTGTTTTCCATATTTGTCGCAAACTTATTGTTACACCGTGAGGTACTTCTTGACTCGAACGCCTTAGTTGGGGCTATGCTCGATGTTCGAAAGGGGCCGATCACGTCATTTGCTCAACCGTGACAAAGACCGTGGTGCCCCCCCTCCCAACGCATCGAGTTTATGTGGGAAGTGTATCTAGGACTGTATCATGCAAACACAAAGTGTTGTAACTTGTGTACTCCAATGTTCCACCTCATCCCTCCCCCTCTCGAAACAAGGCGAGTGTATGAGGCGAGTGGAGCGTTGAGTGTATTCGCAATGTCTATCAATCCGAGACATTTGTACATTTCTATGCTACTCTCTGTTGATACACAAGTTTATGGAATCGATACACCTAAGATACACACTCCAATACACTGCCCCAATACACTATCCACTTGGCGGGGGGGAGGGGGGGAGAGGGCTATCCATACCCCCACTCCATATTGAGAGTGTATTGGGGTGGTGTAGCAGAGAGTGTCGCTGATAGACACTCAGAAAGACAACTTGTGTATTATCAATAACCACCGTTCATACTCGTTCCATAACAGGACCTCGACACCCAGTCGTGCACCCCCCACCAAATTATGTCAAGTTTTTCTGGGGAGTGTATCTGGGGGTGTATCTTGGAAATGCATAGTGTTGGAACTTGTGTCCTCCAATGTTCCATCTCCCCCCCCCCCAAAATGCGTCGAGTGCATGAGGCGAGTGTAGCATGGAGTGTACTAGTAATGTCTGTCGATACGAGATTTGTGTATACTTCTATGCTATTCTCTCTTAATACACAAGTTTATGGATTCGATTCACCTCAGATACACACTCCAATACACCACCCAATACACATTTGACTTGGCGCGGGGGGGAGGAGGGAGAGGGTTGTCCATACCCCCCTCCAAATCGAGAGTGCATTTGGATGGTGTTGAAGAGAGTGTCACGGATAGACACTAAAACGTAGAACTTGTGTATTCTCGATAACCACTGTATATACCCGTTCCATAACAGGACCCCGACACCCAATTGTGGACCCCCGCAAGTACCTCGAGTGTATCTGGAGGTGTATTGTGGAAATGTGAAGTGTTGGAACTTGTGTATTCCAATGTTGTAAACCCCATCCCTACACTGCAAGTAGGGGGTTTGCTTGAAGTTTGGGGCGGTTCTTGAGAACGGGTTTGCAAGTTTACAATCCCAAACTTTCAAACTGTTTTGTCCGACTGGTTGAACCTTCGAGTTCAGGCGAGTTCAATGGTAAAAGAAAGGGAACTTGCACGGCCCCGCTACCATGGGGCCTTGCAGGTGTCGGCGCAAGTTAAAAATGAAATCCAAAACCCCCAACGTAACAAAGGAGTTTACTTCCGGTTTGATGGCGAGAACTGTTGATGATGATAACGACTGTTCACGCCATCTTCGCTTTTGACATTGGTGACGCTGATGTGAAAAGTGAGAGACGTAGCCATTGAAGTCAGCAAAGTTCAACTCCGAGTGCAAAGTCACTTCGCTATTTCCTTGCGGGAATTTCTGCCCTGTAGACTTGGAGGGGAGTGTATGTTTTTGACCGGTATACCCATAATATGAATACTTCGCCAATTAGAATCGAAGGACAATAAATGTACTCTACAACAAAGGACGAAAAAAATAGGTTTGGTAAGACCAAACAAGAATAACACAATGTGTCCTATTTTGTGTATTAGCACAAAATAGGGCACATTTGACATTAGTATGTCTATCACCTATGTGTTGCTGATGAATCAGGATTATAAGTATTTGAAAAAATATTGAAATATATGGGATGTCAAAGGAAGTCCAATGAAGCTTCCAAGGTACTATACATTGAAGTATTTGTGTTTATAGGATTTACACGTAACTTCTAGGAAACATTCCCGTTAATGGTAACTCAATTGTAGGAAACATCCTCCCCATATGTTCCAAGTTTGTACACTAGTTCATCAGTGTTTAATTTTAGGGTGATTGAACATAAATGACTTAGTGGATGACTGTACTATATCCAGCCACAACCAAGTGGAGTACCCAATCCTACTCCATGTCGTGCATTGCCACTTGACCAGGCCTGATGACTGTGGATGTTATGGAGTTGATAGCTCAATGTAGACATCCCAGGCTTGCAACAACGTCTTCAACTCTTTCTAGACCTCCCCTCCTTGGTGAAAGTCCACCAATTTTGGCGCACCATGTCTGCAAGTCATGTCTTCCAGAAAATATTCGACTAAAATAGTTGTCATCTTCCGAAGGAGTGATTTCACCTCTACCCACTTGGTGAATTGATCGATCTCAACCACCACCCATTGGTTCCCACTCAGTGTTGGCTGTAGCTTGGTGAGATCCACCACCAAGCTGTACCATGGTCCCACCACTGGTACTGGCACCAGAGGCGTCTTCAGAGTGAAGGTTACCTTTGTGAAGTCACACCCCTTGCAAGAAAGCACGATGTTCCTCACCATACAGAGAATTCCTACCTTATAGAAATCAGAACTCACCATACTTCCAGTCCTTTCCACCCCATAGTAGCCCATCTTGTGAGCACTCACCACAATCTCCACCCGTTTCCGTAGATAGGTGGTACTTGTTGTGTAGGGAAAATCCCTTTCAATAGGTGCATAAGCCAATTTCCCCCGACATAGAATATTTGAGCTCTCGCTTGCACCTAACACACCTCCGCATCACTCCAGCCAAAGTTGACAAGTTCCTTTTCCTCCTCTTCTTTCCATGTGGTGTCAAAATAATGATCAAAAACATTTTTTTGGGGGTCTTGGTTTTGACCCCTTGCTCCCACTGCCACCACACCTATCCCTTTTTCCTTTCATGGCTGCTCCTCTTTTCATCCCCTTATGTAGTGGTTGGGCTGGTCTATTGCTTGTTCCTTGATAATTCTATCTTCCTGTTGCTTACATTCCTTTAGCCTAAATCCCTTTGTTTTTCTTCTCGTCATCTACTACTTTTGCTTGGTTTCTTGCATCATGAAGCGGCCCATGAGTGGATAGAAAGTCTATGCCTTCCCATCACATGGTAATGGCTGCTCCGCAGCCCACACTAGAAGACGTGACAAGCCGTCCATGTTCCCCACACATTTCCCCTTCCGCTATCTGACTTCAAACTAGTTCTCTTGTAGAAGAATTACCCAACGCATCAGCTGTTGTGCCGGATTTTGCCTTGTACGCAACCACAATACGGCGTAGTGGTTAGAGTCCAAAGTGAACTTGGAGTCGTGGATGTATGGGAAAATTTTCTGGACAACCCACACCACCTCCATGCACTCTCCCTTAATAGATGGAAAAATGACCTCTTCCCCAACCAATGTCCTTACGGCATAGAAAACCACCCTCTCCCTCTCAATATCTTTCTATGCGAGCGCTGCTCCCATCCTCTGGTGGCTAAACTGCGTCTGAACAATGAATGGCTTGCTAATAGTTTTTGACAGAAGGATTGGTGTTATCATGAGTGCCTCGTTCAGCTACTGAAACACGCTTACAATCTCTTGTCCACTCAAATTGCATCTGTACCCTCAGTAATGCATGTAAGGGTCTTGTAATATTTTTTAAGTCATTGACAAACCTTCGATATTAGCTTGCAAGTATGAGGTAGCTACGCACCTCTATTGGGGTCGTTGGTACCGGCATGTTAGGAATTGCCGCCACCTTCTTAGGATCTGCCGCTAACCCCTTGGTTCCCAGCACATAGCCCATGTACAACACCTTTTCTACCCCTAAGCTACACCTTGACGCCTTCAAAACCAGCCCAGCTGCTTCTAGAGGTGAAAACACTTACTCCAAATCGCAAATGCGGCCGTTCTACTCTTCAGAGAAGATGATGATGTTGTCCAGGTAATTTACAACACAAGTGATGCCATGTAAGACTTTGTTGATGATACATTGAAAAGCTGCAAGTGTATTTTTCAGGCCAAAGGGTAGTGTGAAACACTCATAGATTCCCCTTTTTTTCACAAATGTTTTCTTTGTTATGCTCCCTAGACCGTCCTGATTGCATCATACATTGCCTTTGTATCAAGTGTATTATACACCATGCATTCACCCATAACATCAATGATGTCATCAATCCTGAGAAGAAGGTACGCATCAGCCACTATCTCTTTATTCAATGCTTGATAGCCAATACAAACACAGTAACCCCCATCCTTCTTTTGGATCATAACCAAAGGAAAGGTCTAAGGACTAGAGGTAGGCTCGATCACCAGTCCAACCATGCCTAAATCTCCCCGTCAACCACCTCCTTTTCCTTTGGAGATATCTTGAAAGCCCGAGTGGCGATTGGTGCTGAGTCGCTTGTGTCAATGATAAACTCTACACCAAAATCATGAATCTTCTCAAGGGTTGACTTGAAGATGTATGCAAAGCGTGCGTACATGGCCTGAAGGTTGGCTCTCTACTTCTCTGTCAGCATTGTAAAAAGCTGGACCTGAATGGAGGCACCATTGACCACCAGCTTAATCATGGATATTTCTTATTCTTGCTTCTGGCCCTGAACCCCTTCTCCACCATACGCTTCCCTATGTCGCTTGCCATCATCCTCATCATCCATCTCTCCCTCCACCAAGCGTACACTAAAAAACTTGTCAATTTTCGTGACATAAGACACCTTGTCCAGCTCTCGCACCCACAAGCAAACCCTATAGTTCCTCTCGTGTAGCAAGACAATCATGGATGTAATTCCACATGCTCACCTTCACTATTGTGGTCTTCATCTGCTCCCCCAGTTTTACCTTGGGCATCACACTTGCACCTCCCTTTTACGGTGTTTGATCATTTCTCGCGTGATGGTCTCGAAGTGGATGAGACACCCCTTACTACGATTGACCGGTCTGGATGGCCCTTACCTCCTCAAAGGTGAAAGGAATGTCTGCCCTCTCTGGCTTGGTTGGTAGATGATCCCTCTACACTGCTGGGTACAAAGGCTCAGCTGCTCCAACCTTCATAACTGTTGTACATGGTGATGTTGATGTTGCTGCTGTTGTCTTTGGTGCAGATTCCCCAATGCTACACACATTTGGTCTTACCCACTTTGCCTCACGTGGTGCTTCTATAGTAGTTGTTATGGTGGTTGTTGGGCCTTCAAGACGTCTAATGATACGGGTTGCTCTTGAAGGCTCCTTTGCTCCTACATAGTAAGAAGCATGCCTATGCGGCACACTTACACGAGTAAGTGTAAGTCCCATTATAATGCATGCATCTGGTGCCTTTTCTTGAGCTATTTCATAGTTAGCTTGTGGTGGTTCGGTATCTCCTAGATAGAAGCACGCTATGTGACCTTCCTTATTGTAGTTATAGCACACTTGGGGCCTTTGGTATGGAGAGGACCCATCGAGAATTAAAGGTCGTCCTGGGTTCATTCTAGCTGTTGTTCCTACATGCTTTACTTGTGAAAGTTGGAGTCACATCTTCTCCACTTCTTCTATTGGTCGTCGCATCTCCTCCCACGTTGGCTATTACTGATTCTGCCATTGTGTTGACTGCTCTTCCGTTTGTTGTTACTGTTGTGTCTGCTATTGCTGTTGTTTCTTCTACTAATATTACGGATGAATGATCCCCAATCTTGCTTGTTTTGGTATGTATGTTGTAGCGTGTTCGTTGAGCTACGGTGGTTTGTGAAGATGAAAGTTATGTAATCCACCTACATGATACTCATGCCATTCTATAACACTGACACAAGCCTCTGAAGTGTGTGGTTGAATTGGAATGACTCCAGATCTAGTGATAGTATCAAATTCAAATAGAAATGATCCACCATTTTTGTTTTGGGTAGGTCGGTAATGTTGCTACCAAGTAGCAAATACGATCTGATAACTCTCGTGTCGTCTGACCTTGAGTTCGCTGGAGATTATCCAAATTTCTCAAATTCCAAGTAGTCATCTCTTCACTAGTTAGCTTAAACCTTGCCTCAAACCACAGCCAAAAATCCATTATGTCCACAAAGTTGCCTCTCGAATCCCATTCCCTTGCAGCACCACCCAGGTAGCTCACAACATATCCAAGCTTTAAATCATTCCGCACATTCTAGAAACCTAGTGGCAAAAGATTTTGGACTGTCTATGCCCATACCACTGCTTTACTCTGGTCACACGTAAAACATTTCGGTTCTCCTAACGATGACGCAAATGAAATTGCCATTCTTGGAGGACCATCCGATCTCTCGCCTTTTTCCTTAGCCTCCCTCGTCTTTTATCCTTCCATCACACCCTTTCTGGACTCTCCTAAGGAGAGCCATCTAAGTTCCTAGGATGAGCCACGCAAAATTATTGCACTATGCTCGTGCTGTCTTTTGGTGTCTTGCAAATAGGGCGTTTGCATTTGACTTAGAATTTTGGCAATAAAAGAGTAAAAAAAACATTTTGGTTCTTGGTAAGTTGTTTTTGTTGGTGGATAGTTTTCTTGGTATGAGAGCCAGGTTTGATTGGTGTAGTAAACAAAAAACAAAAAAGTGGTGTGGAAATAACAAATAAAGAAAGAAAATAGCAATAAATGGAGAAAACAATAAAAACGAGACAAATAAAACGAGCTAAAAGAGAAAACTTGAATGTTTTTCTCTGTTTTTTAGATCATTCATTTTTTAATGTCCAGGGTGGGCCACCTTTTACTTCTCTTTGCTTGTGTTGGGGTGGTGTTACAAGTAGAAAATAGGGGAGGGGCCGTATTTATTCTTTCCTTCTCATACGAATAAAAAAAGAGAGAGAAGAGGGTGGAAGAGGCCTTCAAAAGAGCCCAAGAGAAGGTGAAGGGGCAAGAGAGAGAGGGAGAGACAGAGAGAGAGAGAGATAGAGAGAGAGAGAGAGAGAGAGGGAGAGAGAGAGAGAGAGAGAGAGAGAGAGAGAGAGAGAGAGAGAGAGAGAGAGAGAGAGAGAGAGAGAGAGAGAGTTAGAGAGAGAGAGAGAGACATAGAGAGACAGAGAGGAAGAGAAAAGTATAAATATATATGGCCTAAATTCCAATCCTTGAAAAAAGGGTGGTGGCGATAGGAGGTTCGAGAGTGGAGGCAAAAGCGGAGAATAGATTATTGTGCGGGCATAAAGTGAATGGTCGTGTACGTGACGTGATTTTCATTGTGATTGTTGTAACCTCCTTGGAGAGGGAGAACGACAAAAAATCATTCCTTTGGAACCCAACTTTAGCAGTGGAGTGTTTTTTTTTCGTGGCCTGACAGCCCGTAGACATTGTGTGAGGTCACCTTATCGTAACCAATAAGCTTGACTTGGGAGGATTGTGCACTTAAATCTGTGTTGTACCACACAAGTTGGATGTTGTGAAGCTATAAAATATTTTCAAAAACTGTTGTTGTAGTCTTGTGTGAAAATTAACAGTTTCAAAGGAATCTACTAATTGTTGTAGCCTAAGGCGGGGGACTCTTCCCTCTCCCTATCGGCTGCTAGAATTGGGAGTATGTTAAAGTGGAGGTATAACATCGTGCGAGGAAATCGTTGGAAAGTTTGGAAATGGGGTTCCGGTGATATGAAGGTTTTGAATACATCTATTTACATATCTATATCTATATGTTTGTCTATGTCTGCATATGTATCTATATCTATATCCATATGTACATCTACATCTATATCTATACGTATGTCTATATCCATATCTATATCTTTATCTATATCTACATCTATATCTATATCTATATCTATACCTATATCTATATCTATATCTATATCTATATCTATATCTATATCTTTATCTATATCTATATCTATATCTATATCTATATCTATATCTAT
>SZWC01019035.1:22904-46096 GCA_023375785.1 Penium margaritaceum | reverse complement strand
CTGGCGGCAGGGAGAGGATGAGGGTAGAAGAGAGGGAGAGGTGCGTTGAGGAAAAGGTGCGATGAGAAGAAGAGGTTCCTTTGGACTGCTGAACCCGCTCACGGTCTTGGCAGAGCTGCGTCTCCGTGCTGAGTCAGCGTGGAGCAGAGATCTGCGACGATGGGTACCCTGTTGAACGCGTGACCTCTCAGCACTGAAGAGTCTGCAGCGGCGATGCCTCGATGATGGTCACAGTCGTTGGATTGCTACCGCAAGAAGCCAGGGGAACACCATCGGAAGTGGCCAAGCGGGAGGCATGCCATCGATGTGCAACTCTTCCAGGCCCACATTGTACTCCCAGGCTGCCTTGGACATGTTACCATTCCAGAAGACTTGGGAGGAGGCCCAAATCCGTTGCCCTGCCTCGAAAGGGCAGCAGCGACAGCAGCGGCGGCAGCGGCAGCAGCAGCGGCAGAGGATCCGGACGAGGGCAATCCGGGCAAACTGTTCAGATCGATGCAGGTACCTCGGCGTCAAATGGGGTTCTAGAGTTTCGTCAACCCGAACTACCGTTCGGGTTGGCCTGCAGTCAAGGGAGGAGATCCTGGACGACTGTCAGGCGGATTCAAACGGTCGCTACTGAGTGACGGCAGAATTGCCGCCGGAATGTCAAGCGCAGTGAGGGCTAAAACTCTCAGCTTGCACGTCCCCTCCGGCCGGAGGTGGGCCAGAGTGTCCTCCCTACTCAACGACTACGATGAATGTTCGAGTTGAGTAAGAACTGGAGCACGAAATTGCACGTGGCGGGACGACGGAGTCTGACAAAGTTTTTGGCCCGCAGAGTGCTCTAGGTCGTGGACGAGATGGGCCGGCAGTCTGAGCTCCAGGACGGAAACGAAAGCGCAGGGGTAGCCACAGGTCGACGCCATGGCTCAACGGCCACCCGGAGGGGGAGGGGGGTCCGTGGCAGCACAAGGGGGCTAAAGGAGGCTCTTGATGGAGAAAATTTCCCGCGTCTCGGGAAACGGAGGCACTTTGGTGGTCGCAAGGATAATTGAGTTGGGGGAGATTTCAGAATAAAAATTTTCAATTCAATCGTAGATTCGACAACGTTTTCTATTTTCCATTTAAGTCAGTATAGCCATATTTCGACACGTGCAAATATTTGGCGGCCGTTTGGGGGTATCACAGTTCCAGTGCATCATCCCACGAACCTGCCAGGCGGTGGTTCGAACTTCACCCCGAAACCAGAATGATCCGCCAGCCATGTGGAGCTGTCGTGCTTGCAAGAAAAGGTCCTGTGCCGATGTCTATTCTTAAGAAGCTGCATGAACCCCAATTTTCTTGTGATTGGCTGCCCATCAGTTTCCCATCACAGTGGCCGTGGACAGATGCGATCGTGGGGCCTGCATGTGCACAAGAAAGGAGCCTCTGCTTTTGAACGCCACCTATCGTATCCTGCCCTTCATTCCGCGCGTCGGCATTACCCAGATTCGTCGATGGTCGTGTTCATTCGTCCGATGTCTTCCATTTCAGCATCCCACGGCTGAGTACTTCCATCGGCGGACGCGCGGATAACGTCACAGCGATAGCAGCACGTCAGATTTCCGAGCAAAGAACTCGCACGAAGCAAAAAACAACGCACTTTTAATTCTCTCAGTGCAATCAGTGAACCTAAACGGCACAAGTCGCACAGACGAGATAGTAGGCTAATGGCCAATGGCCAGCTTGTCGTTTCTCCAACGACAACAGTTTGTGACGCAGGTTGTCCGCAATCGGCATCGTTTTGCAGCTGATGTCAGCAATCAATGCCGATCGATGCTAGCCAAACATTAGTCTGACGTGGCGGTGCAGGGTTGAGAGCCCGCTTTTCGGTTGGCGATGGCTGCCGATGGTTTTCGCGGTCTTCCTACGTGAAGGTTGTGCAGGTCGCGGGGAAGGCAGGTGAAGTCGCAAGCATGGGGGCTAGCTGCTTTGCCCAAAAAACATTCGTGAACGAGTTGCACAATTTGTGCAAAGTGGGACGTTCCCTTTTCTGCCGAACGGAGCCTAGATGCGAGGCAGAACCGTCACTTCAGTAATTTACATAATAATCTATCTATCTATCTATCAGTAATTTACAATTAGTGGTAGGTGTGCATCGATGACAAGTGTCGGACATATATATACAAGTTTCGGGTTACAAATAAGGAATAGTCAGGGTCGTTGGGCCGGTTATCGGGCGACCCGTGCGGAGTCGCGTCTTGAGTGGTCGGATTAGAGAATATCCGCTGAGAAATCGGGGGCCTTCAAGAATCGATGGTGAAGATGCGAGATGTATCTTTATAAATCTAGATTTGCCTCAGCGAGTCGAGAACTCGACCGAAAGGTCGTGATAATTCTCTCGTGGATTTGCGAGAGTAGACAAAGTTGTTCGAAGGTTGGAGAATATTCATGAAGGGTGGCTGTAGTTGGCCGATTTTCCCTCGACCGTCGGACTGAATATTGCAGCCTCCCAACGCGATGGGTTGTTTGTGTAACAACAAAAAAATGCCCACTCGGAAAGATTAATGATTTGTGTACCTCTGATACGTAACACTTCGCCCCCTTTTATCCACAGCATCCTCGCGCACGTAAAAACGTGGCCAAGTGATGGCAGTATTAACCACCATAAGGTGATCCACATCTCAGAGGTTGTCATACAGTTCCCAGCTGTTATGCATAGCGTCGTATCTATGACACTTGACGAGATACTATGGTGCCCCGTACATTCAACTATAATTTTTTTTTCCTTCGACCATTCAAAAACCTAAAAAATCTGGTCTTGTGGACAAAGAACTCTCAAACTTACGAAAAATTCTTTTCTTTGCACACGATTTTAGGCTTCGGCAAATTGTTGTATGGACTGCAGGCATAATATCAAACATCCACGTTCCGCGCACAGTCATGCGACGATGGGGAAGTCACGTGGACGTGGCAAGATGCGAAACGCAAAACGAGCTATGAGACTGCATGCGCAGCGAGCTGGAAGATGCAGCTTCGGTCTCCCTTCTTGAAGTTCAAAGATTTGAAAACACAAAAGCTAGGGACAGACCAGGGATGTGAACGGGAATTTTGACCAAAATCACGTAACAAGAAAAACCCAGTGGCTTTGGATGAAACAGGTCCAAATTACAAAGGCTTAAAGTTGTAGCTCAATGTAACACTTGGTACGATTTCGCACGACCACAGCACAGGCTTGGTTGGCCTTGCTGTCGTGCCAGAGCCTTTGGTGTCCTAAGCAATTCTTGTACCACTATTGAGAAATGAATGTGGAAGCTCTGATTGCATTGTAAGAACACAAAGTACAGCAATGCTATGTACAAGCTCAATAACAGCCTATGAATAGCTCAGCAACAGAAACTAGACATAGCTTGGCCCAAACTAGGCGCAACGTCTTGCTAGGCGTCAAGCCTTATAACAAAAGTCTTGGCGTATCGACCGTCTTCCGGGTTGACAGGCCTTCGAGATGTTAGGCAACCTCCTCCCCACGCTGGCACACTTCCGCCAGAGTTAGTGGGTCGTCAGAGGGAACCTCCACGAAACTCCAGCAGCACTGGGATCTAAGTTTGGTACAGAGACCAGGTGGCTCATAGACGAGCAGGATAGTTGATGCTGATAGAATGGAGTTGGAGAGACGGGAATTGGTTACTAGAGCCACAACTCGTGCTCCCGTTTATGCTGGTGCTCTGGCTAGTAGTAGTCCTGGCGGTCCAAGCTGCTTCACTGAAAGTGGCGGTCCGGGCGATCCCAATCGTTGATGCAGTAATGTGTCATCCAACATTGGAAGTGACAATGATGATGTAGTAAACCGTCCATGAGGTCGTATGTGAGCTAGACGACTGTGTTGATGCCTGCACAATGGCTCACGCAAGCGACGTAGGCTTCGTACTCTCCAAGATTACCTTGTACGAGGTAGTTGCCAAGTCGTCAAACCTTGGAGATCACTCCAGTGAGTTGGCCAAGGTAGTCCCACCTTTCTTGGACACACCAAACCATTTGTACACGACTAGGGCTTGAACATGCCTTCAGAACTAAAAACCAGGAATGTTCTTTCTTGTGTAGTGAAAATCCCGATAGGAAAATTCGCGACAACTCACTGCAAAATCCGCAACTTCACGTGGACTCCTAAAAAAGTGAAACCGACTGCACCGTACTGAAGCCGAGATCGAGTGCAGTTGTCGCCTCACTCCAACACTCCCCTTCAATAAGTACGTTGGTGAAGGTAGAAGGACTCAACCACACTTGAATTTGCTCATTGGCAAAGAAATCCACAGTTTCTTAAGTCAGTGAGCTTTGGTGGCAGAAACAAAATAATCTCATGCTTTGGAAGTAGACATATGTGCTCCTCCTCAATTTCCTGCCCACGGATGTGTAGCAGAAATTTATTCGAATCCACATCTTGTGTAACGGGTCGAGTCTCTAGCTCCTGCTCTGAAGTCGTCATCGGAGTTCACAGAATGGCGTTCTCAGTCCGCGTCAGGGATTTACCCCCTTCGCAGGACCGAGGGGCAATCGTCATCAACGACCCAGAGCAGGGAGACTCAAGTATTTCGAGTCTTCGGAGGCCCATTTCCGTTTTCAATCCTACCCTTGGTTTTGGGATCCAAAACAAGGGTTTTCACCTCGAAATCGTGTGTTCGCATGAGTTATTTCATTATTTTATGTCGAAGATTGTCGCAAACAAACTTTGATTTACGTTTTGACGTACTGGTGAGAAATCGTCGCGTGCGAGGCACGCTGGCGATTTCGCGCCAGTTTCTCTCGCCTCTCGTCCTTGCTCACTTGCTTGCGAGGAGGGCAAACGGGGGCGAGGGCACGATACCACACGGCCTCAGCCACCGATCGGGCTGAGGCCGCGATCGGCGGCTGGCGGCTGGCCGGCCGATCGCTTGGCCGGCCGCCGGCCGTCCAACTGGCCGGCAGCGAGCTGGCCTGCGTCCAGTGAAATGCTAGCCGTCGGCCCGCCTTCACTAACGCGAAGGGTGGTGCATAACCACCCCTCGCTTCAGTGAGGAGGGAGGGCCGAACCGGCCCTCCCGCTACATTCCTCCCCACTTGTTATGAACCGTCTCGTATCATGAACAACAAGCAGGATTGTCAGTCAATCCTGCTTGTTAATTTCAATCACCAGCTTAACGTGAACACGTGCATGGTACTTGGACCTAAGCTGTAGCTTGTAGGTCAGCACGGCTAGCGGCCTCCCCAGTTTAGGCTGGAGCGTCCGTGCGACAACCATATTGGGCGTCCCCAACTTCCTGTGGTCGTTGTCCATGAATGCTGCCCTGTGGGAATATTGTTCACTTTTCCCGCGTTCAGGTGGTACCTCCTGCCACGCGTCGATCTGTGCGAGCTGCATGCTCGCTCCAGAACTCGTTCACCACCCCTGTGGGCAATCGAGATTCGGGCTCCCATGAATTTTGTTCAGGTCCACAACTGGCCCAATGAACGAGGTACTCCCTAACAACACGCCCGAAGAATTTGGGACACTTGAGCAATTTCTAATCAGCGGTAAGTGTACTTTGATGACAATTGCAAAAATGATCGAACATATATATACAAGTGTCGAGTTATGAATGAGGCATAGCCAGGGTCGTTGGGTCGGTTGTCGGGTGACTCGTGCAGAGTTGCATTGTGAGTGGTTGGATTTGAGAAGATTCGCCGAGAAATTGGGGTCATCAAGAATCTATGGTGAAGATGCGAGAGGCATCTTTACAGATCCACATTTGTCTCGGTGCGTAGAGAAGTCGACCGAAAGGTCTTGATTCTTCTGTCGTAGATTCGCGAGAGTAGTGAAAGTTGTCGGACGGTTCAGGAAGATTCATTGAGGGTGGAGGCTGTGGGCAGGTTTGTCCTCGATCGTTGGATTAAACATCGCGGTCTAGCGATGTGATGAGCTGTTTGTGTAATGACAAAAATGCCCACTCGGAATGTTTTGGGACTTGTGTACTTCTGGTACGTGATATTCTCTTAGGGTAGTTTGGATTCATCAGCTTTGGGGTTCAAGGTCACAATTCCATGCAATTCAACGCAACCTGTCAGAATGTCGGCACTAAACAAAAAAAAACGATACCATGTTGGCCAAGTCATTGACCGTGCTGACTGTCCGTTTATGCGTCCGTTGGAACAGCACGGACGGAAAGTGCGATTTTGTGCTTTTCGCAACCAGCTTGCCCGAAGGACGTGATGCGACAAGATTGTGACAAATCATTCTCATTGGAGGCAATTCCATGCGCCTGGGAGCAGCAGCCATCACCGATAATGCACAATATTGTCATGCGAGGTCTTGTAAGAAATGGACAGCAACATGGTCGTTGTTGTCCTTTTGCTTTAGCGATACACAAAAAAGTTGCAAGCAAACTCAAGTCAGTTCGCGGAACATTGGAAACCAAGACCATTCATGCAGAATCGTCACCAAAACAGTCTCCTTTTGCATCCAATGGTTCCAAAAGAAACAATGCCCCTGTGGAAGCATTGCCAGTTTTGTTACGAATATTCCAGTAGGAGGGTTGTGCTCTAGCAAGGGAGCAACATTCGTTCCGAAATAACGTTATACCACTTTGCAAGGTACAAGGCAAACATCATCGACCATGGACAGTGCATAGCTTTCTTGTCGCCAGCATTTTGCTCATTGGTGGGAAAACATAGTGCAGTAGTTGCCTATCCTAGCACTGCATACTCAAAAGCGCATCGTGCGTTGCCAACGAGACAAGGGACGTGAGTGGACCCACATTCTCTTGGCAATAAGTGAGACACAATTCATGGAGGTTGCAAGGATGGAGCGTAGTTGCTTCAACCACCTCTCCAACGTCCTCCAATAAAGGAGAATGATTTCCAACACAAAAGAGGGACATGGTGTACCTGAACAACTCCTCATTTTCCTATCAATTGTCGCCCATGCTGACACAAACAGGGCAATGCAACGCACCTTCCAACACACCAGCAAGACTATCCACCAATTCTCTTTAAGGGTTTTCAATGCCATCTTGGGTATTCACAAGACCTAAATTCGTCTACCCTCTGTGACAAAGAGTGCGATGCGGGTTGAGAGGGACACACACAACAGGAGAACATTCAAGGGATGCCTTCGAGCTATTGATGGTACCCACATCGGTGGAATTGTGCGGGAAAGGGAACAAGGTAGATTCAGGGATCAAAAGACAGTTACATAATGGCTACGGTCGCCCCAAAAGGACGTTTTGTATACATCCTTGCATGATGGGAAGGATACGCATGTGATGCTAGAATCTTCTGGCATGCACTTTCCAAGGGGTTGAAGATCCCAAAGGGACACTACTTCTTGGTTGACTCTGGGTATCCATTGACCTGTAGATTCCTCCCACCATATCGCAGCATGCGATGTCATCTCAAGGAGTGGTTAAGGGGTCTTCGACACCATCAAAATCCCCAAGAATTACTCAATCAAAGACACTCTAGGAAGAGGAGCATCGTGGAGCGACCTTTTGGGTGTTTGCAAGGGAAGTTCCACATTTTGAAGAAGATGGAACGTTCTCCATTCAATGTACAACGTGACATCACCTTTGCTTGTGCGACCTTGTACAACTTCATGGTGGAGCGTGATGGCTTGTACCTTGGGCCTAAGAGCTGCATGGACATGATGGATGTCGTGCGTACCATGTTGCAACAAGTGCCACGGACTCCAATGAACAACCCTACACTGTATGGTCCTATCTTATCAGCACAGCATCGTAGAGGATTAGCGTTGGCAGATTGCAAGGACATTATTCAATGCCTGGCCGAACAGGCCATACAATGCTAGTGAGGAGTACACCATTGAATGATTGTACCATGCTATATTACAATGAAGTTAATGTTTTGAACAGCAAGACATTCTTTCTTCTTCTAATTTAAAGCTGTGTGCACTCTTTGGAAAGGTGTACTGCAGAATGCCACTGCCTTTGGAAAGGTGTTATGCAGAATGCCTTTGCACTCTTTGATCACAAGAACGTTTTCCACCCATAAATTCTACCATATCACCTCAAAAACATTATGAAACCCACCATGTTCATAATGACACAATGCTACGTCGTGATCCTTGTCACAGAACATCGAATGAAATGCTTGGGTTAAGGTCCACAACGACTACATGTCGAACAATGACAAAAGTTCCATACAAGGCATCATCAACATCAAACTCAACTTCACATGACATGTGACTTACACCAGTAACCAAAGTTCCTCATACACTAGTCAATCAACATTGTCTGCACTAGAAACCATAGGTGGTGGAGCCCAAACCAGCCCCATCTGCATCCACAAAGTCATCCTCAACGTCATACTCATTTGACCTCTTGGTTCCATCATGTCCTAGCCACTTTGCTGCAAGGCTAACATGCATATGGAGGTATTCGAGAGCTTGTCGTGGGTCCTTCATGAACATCACCACTGCATGTAAAGCGATGTCGTCATCAGTGACCTGCTCCTATAGTTTTGCAAGTGCCTCTGTGAGGATGGTGTTGCCATTCTCTTCCTCCTTTGCAGCTTCTATCAAAAAAAGACCCAAATGGACAAGCTTGGACAAGCCATCTACAACGCTTGATGACCCGGTGAAGTGGCGTCGGCTGCGAGGGCGCTCCTTAGGGGACACGACAAGCCTCTTCTTTGCACTTGATGTTGTTGCATCCTAAGACATAACAAGGAAAGAAGAAAAAACATAACTTGGATCTCATGGATGTAGTGAAACATTGTACGCAGAAAGTGGTAACAAACTACAAATGAGAGAAAGTTGTGGTTGCAAGAGGAAGAAAGAAAGGAGAGGGGCTGAAAGGATGGTTTGGTTTGAGAGAGGGGGGTTAATGGTGCCAAGTCACACCTGTGTAATCGCGTCAAGAAATGTTGTCGCCTTTTGGGCCGGCTGTGGTGACAAACACGTCTCTTCCTCGCTTGGCTGACTTGTCGCCACATCTTCCCCCTCCTCTCCATCCAACGCAACCCCTATGCCCTCTTGGGTAGGTGCATCACCACCCTTGTCACCGCCGTCATCGCCATTTTCATCTCCATCCTCATTGCCTTCCATTGCCCTGGCTTGTTCACCGGTTGCCACGGCCTTTGCAAAAAATAAATCACAAAGTGGGAGTAAGTCCCAACTAGTGGCAAAGTCCATGTCACCTGGCCACCTCTTGAGGAGGGTGATCCAAACGTCAGACTGGAGGTGTGGCGTGTCACTCACTTCGTCCCACCCTTCACCGGTGGAGTCCTAAAGAGCCTTGTAATGGCAACACTTTTGCTTAATCTTCTTGCGACGGTCCTACAACTGCTTCACGCTAGCAATATTCCCACTCCCTATTGCAAAACGCTTGTTAAACTCCCCAGTCAATGAATTCGATGCTGAATTTTCTTCAGCTAGGATGTACCGGGAGGGCCGGTTCAGCCCTCCCTCCTTTCGGAAGCGGGGGGTGGTTGCACACCACCCCTCGCGTTAGCAAGGGCTGGCCGGCGGCCAGCATTTCGCTGGCCGCCAGCCAGCTCGCTGCCGGCCGGCTGGACGGCCAGCGGCCGGCCATCGGCCGGCCAGCCACCAGCCGCCGATCGCGGCCTCAGTTCGATCGGCGGCTGAGGGCCAACGAGGGCCTCGAGGGTGAGGCCTCGTGGCCTCGTGCCCTCGCTCCCGCTCTCCCTCCTTGCAAGCCAGCGAGCAAGGGCGAGGGAGGGGGGCGAGGGACGAGAGGCGAGAGAAACTGGCGCAAAATTTCCAGTGTACCTCGCACGCAACAATTTCGTGCCAGAACATCAAAAGGTAAATCAAAGTTCTTTTGTGACGAACTTCGACATAAAATTACGAAATAACTCGTGCAAACACACGAGTTTGAGGTAAAAACCCCCGGTTTGGGTCCCAAAACCAGGGGTAGGGTTAAAAATGGAAATGGGCCTTCGAAGACTCGAAGTATTTGAGTCTCCCTGCTCTGGGTCGTTAATGACGCTTGCCCCTCGGTCCTGCGAAGGGGGTAAACCCTTGACTCAGACTGAGAACGCCATTCTGCAAACTCCAACGACGACTTCAGAGTAGGACCTGAAGGTTTGACCTATTAGAGTATTTCTCAGAGCCAACTGACCCATGAGACCAAGAGTTTGACGGAAACAGCGGCTACGACATGTATAAAACGTGGCTGGCAGCTACAAGCAACAGCAGAAACGCCATAAGGGACTACGACATCTACGCTTCACAGTTTGAAGCGCCGTAAAGTACATTAGGAAGCTAGAGAAGAGCTGCACTTTTTGGGAGTTCTTCTCCACAGTCTAATCTCCATCCCATTGGGCTAGCGAAAAGTGTTTGGGACGAGATAGGGAGAATCCACCCCCAAAACCACCTAGTTTTTCCCCCTTCTCAAGGCTCCTTCCGCTCCTCTTCAACCAAAAATTGGGGCTGCACCTTTCTCCAATACCAAAGACTCTCACGGCCTGAGAGAAAAACAAAAAAGGAGAAAAGTGCTTCATGGAGATTTTTTGGAGGCCGCCACATTGTCGTGGAGCACAAGAAGGGCGTCTCCAAGGAGGGGCAAGGTGTGCCAAGAAGACACAAGAAGAGGCCAAGGAAGACCAGAAGACAAGAAGAAATTAGTCATTTGCTTCTTGACCTTGTACTTGCTTGTTTATCTAGGTATTCTTAGCTTTCCTAATGCCGTGAGTCACGGCTTAGGGTTTTGCTTACAAACCCACGACCTTTTGCCGATGTTGCTGCCTAGGAAAACAGAAATTTAAACTAAGATTGCCTCACTGATCGTGAGAGCAACATTTTAGGAGGCGATTCCTCCTTTAAGTTGTGGGGTGATCTTCACAACGGCCTTCACGTCCTCGTTGCACTGGCGACAAGATGGCAAGTGCCGGACTATCCAAGACCAACAGGGGCAAGGTGTTGACAGCCTCACCATGAGCTCTCGACGGACTCCAAAACTTGGGAGCCGCCGCCGCAAGCATGGTTGCCAACCCAAAGGCGACCGTACCGCTGAAGACAACCGATGCTAACCTCAGCGATACCGAGAAGCATGCGGAGGCCAAAAAGGTGCTCGACGACCATGTCAATGCGCACGTTGGTGACCCCCAGGCGATAGACGACGCGATGGAGGAGGATCTCCTGGAGGGGGACCCCGATGAAGAACACGACGCCGATGATGGTGAAGGCAACGAGGATCACGACCATCGCCATCGTCGTGTTGCAAACTTGAGCCGATTTCTCGAGATGGGCAAGGCGCCCGCCGCATCGCCTAAAGCTGCCAACGGCAGCAAGACTGCAAGGAGCAGCAAAGGCGCTCAAAGCAGCCACATGGGAAGCTCCCGCGATAACGAGCCGGACGACGACGCCGCGAAGGCAATTCACGATGACCGTCTTAGGCTCGCGCAATTTGCTGTTGAGGTGGCAGGCCGACTCAAGATTACAACCGACGGTGGAGATACGGCACCACTCGGAGGAATGGGGCCGGATCCCCCTTCCTACAATGTTGCTGCTGTGGGCCAGGGCAGCGTCCACTCAAGCTTCGTCAACGACGACAGTCTCATCCAAAAGGTGGAACTCCTTGGAGACGTGTACGTGAACCGTACCCTCCCCAGTGGGTAAGGGTGCACGGACAACGTGAGACACAGGAGGCTATCGCTGATGCTCAGATGATATCAGAACTCAAGTTCGCGTTCGCCACCCTGCTGGCCCACGTCAGGCAGAGCATCACGGACCTGGATCGTGATCGCCAGCTACATCGCCTGGCCACCCATGAGGCAAGCCGCCAATGCAACAACCAAGGCGTTGCAGAGCATGACCCAGGTGCGGATGCAAAAGAAAGCGCACCGTGCCGCAGCTAGTGGCAGCGGATGCCACTGCCGGTGGCAACGACGACTTGCTTACCACGACGCCTTCGGGGCCGGTCATGAACACGTCCTTCCTCCACAGTGTGGAGATCTTCCAGAAGGGCGTGAAGCTAGCCGACTGGTTGAATCACATGGAGCACGTTCTACGTGTCCACAAGGCCCCACTCAGCCAGTAGGAAGACCTTGCCATGACGCGGCTTGAAAACAAACTCTTCAAGTATGTGGTCAAGGAGTGGAGTGTGGAGCAGGCGCACCTCGAGTGGCAACCCATGCCATGGGAGGCCTTTTGCGCAATCATGCGCAAGAAGTGCACCCAACGTGAGGAGGCGCAGCGCGCCTTCTAGAAGATCAAGGACTTAAGGCAGCTCGGTAGCTCGCTCGTATCCTACTTGAACGAGTTCACCACACTCGGTGAGGAAGCCGAAAGCTTCACCGAGGGCAATGGGAATCAACCCTTCAAGTACCCGGAGTGTATGCTGCATGAGCACTTGCGTGATGGTCTTGCCAGCAAGAAGCTAAGGGACAAGACCACCACGACAGCCAGTGGCCAAGCTTGGGCAAGCTAGAGGGCATGCGCGACTACATGAGCGAAGTGTATTCGGCAAACCCGAAGCACTACTCTGATGCACAGCCAAACGCGCATGCACAGCAAGGCCGCGACATGCGCATGGACGCTGCAGGGGCTGGTGGGTTAGCTGGACAGTGAGGCAGGGTCAAGGACAGCAGCCCACAAACCCTCCAGCCAAGAAGGCTGGTGGACATAAGGGCCCCAACAACAAGCGCAGCTGCGAGAATGACGAGCTGCAGGCAGCACGTGAGCATCGCAACGCAGCCTTCCACGAAGGGCTCTGCCACAACTGCATGCAGCCGGGCCACTTTGGGGCTCAGTGCCCTGTGGCTACTGGTGGTGGATAAGAGGCCGTGGCATTAGCTACAGCAGCAGCACCTCGTGGGGATGGTGTAGCAGGAGGCCGCGGAGTGCGCCGTGGACAGCGTCAGGGTCGAGGCAATAGGCCCAGCCGTGGTAACGGACAAGGCCGTGGGGCGGGTTTTTCCAACCCTTTAGTGACATTAGTGGGGACCACTCAGGGATAAAACTAGATCACGAGTGTGGGTTCATGTTTTCAGATGAGGATGTTAAACAATTTGAGTTTTTGACGAGTTCAAATTTCTCTGATGTTTTCTCTCCTCTTGTTGAACCGCATTCTACACTTGCTGACCGACATTGTCCATTAAACCTTGCATCTCCAGACGAGATGCATGATCGTACACGCTTAGTGGTGACGATACCGACCACTGTGCAAGAGTTGTGTGACACAACGATTGAAGCAAACGCCCTCAAAGTAGTTCAATCACGTTCGTGGTACCTTTAGTCGACGATTTTGACCCAGTCATATTCAAAGACTGGAAGGTGCTAGCCAAATCTACACGTGCACACAAGATGTGGACTCAAGTGGGTGAATCATGGGAGTTGCGATGCCCATCGAATAGATTCCGTGTTTATCACAATCTCGGCTTGCCGTCGTCGAGCCTGTTCACTCGGAAGAGTGAAGGAATTATGATGATGCAGTTCAAAGGACACCTAACTGGTGCTCCCGTGAATGTACTAGCTAATAATGGAGGAGATGACTCCTTTGTTAGTCTTAGCTTTACCCAAAAGGTGGGCCTAAGGTTTGAGTCATCGGATGGCGCAGTTGTCGTCGGTGACAACCGTACACTACGTGTGATCGGTACTTGTACGGCAAAAACTTGTATTCAAGGTTACACACAGAGTGTCACGTTGAAGGTACTCAACCTTCTTGACCCGTTTGACGTGTTGCTAGGCGATCCTTGGCTCTGTGAAAACAAAGCTCTGATGTGCTTTGAATCAAGGCGCTTGATACTCCGAAAGGTACAGCATTGCTTTACGCTGATTCCGAGTACATAATTGTCATCGGCTTGACTCAAAGTCCATGCCTGCTTGCCTGAGATGTAGGTCCAGAGACGTATTTGACAAGGTTGTCGATGCTTCTTGGCTCAGCTGCAGGAAGTGGAGGACGACGTGAAGGAAGACACGCCACAAGAGATAAAATCCCTAGTGGCGGAGTTCTCGGATGTATTCCAAGACCCGTCGGCTGGGCTTCCACCAGAAAGACACATGGGCCACATGATTCAACTACAACCGGAGGCGACTCCTCCGTTCACATCCATGTATGGCCTTAGTCCAGCATAAAGGCGAGAGGCCGAAGACCAAATCAAAGAGTACCTTGCAAAAGGGTGGATTGAGGGTGGCTGCGTATTGGTTGTCGTCGACTGGCATGTTTCCAGTGACGCAACTCTGCCAAGAAAATTATGGCAGAGTTTTCCCAGCCCCAGTGGGCGTGGGAGATGTGTGATGGGTTCGAGGAAGTCCACTGCAAGGCAACAACCTGGTCGGACAAGACACATCAACACAGGAAAGGGCAAGAAGAGAGGGAGAGACCAAGCTCACCAAGCGTTGCGGTGCAGTGAGAACAGTGGCGGAAGAGCGGCCGCAATTGAGGAGGCGACCACTGCAATAGCAGCCGAGGCGGAGACGATGAGGCAGGCTACTCCTGTCAACGTTGCAGCTGATAGGATGGAGACAGCTGCAGTGGTCAAAACGAGCACCTGAATGTGGCGTGTCACTGAAGCTGAAGATGAGGGCAAGGAAGATAGCTGTGAGGTGGAGATGTGGACGGAGTCAACAGCGCTGGAGAGTGTTGTGGCCGCTGCACCTGCTGCTGATGCGACTGCGTCTTCTACGGCAGCAACCTGGGTCACTACATTGACAGCCGCAGCCGCTAAGGGTCCCTGATCAACTGCAGCCAAGGTGTAGATCTCAACAGCCCTGCCAGCGGCAGTGTTGGCTGGTGCACATGTGGTACGTGTGGTAGCTGCAAATGTGGACGCAACAGCAACACTGGACACAAGCACAACCTACAGGACAGACAGAATGTCAGGTGATGGGGATGACGATGAATCTGCAACTCATGTAGTTGGAGATGCAACACGGCGGGACGGGTGCGCCTGTGATGATGCTGTCACTGAGGGCGGCACTGAGCCATGAGCAATGGCACGTCGATGCTGTTGTCGCGTCTTATGGGATACAGGTGGGCTTACCGGTGTGTGTAGAGGTTGGTGGTCACGTGGTAGTGCCGTAGCTGGCTCGTTCTGCGCCGTCGGGGAGTCGTCGGAGGCGGACTGGTAGTGGGCTGCGTAGTCCCACGCGTCCGCCCACTCGTAGTAGTTAATTGGATCGTAATCCTCTCCAGGGAGATAGCCTGGACTGTTGCGACGCACCCTCAACCACACCTCCCTCTCCGCCCGCTCCTCGTAGCATGCGAGCTCTTTGTCGATGCGAGCACGCTCACATGCGGCCATGGGAGACCTAGGGATCGGCTCGGTGTCGGGAGGAGACGCCAGTGCGACAAGTGCCTCGCTGTCCGGAGGGCAGCCTGAGGGGCCAAGAGGTGCACGGAAGAGACGTCGACTAGCGCGATGGTAGTGGAAGCACCACGTGAACCACGGGTGCGGAGTGCACTGTTGTGAGAAATGCACGAGAGGCCGGCAGGAGATGAGTGTGGCGGGCTGTGCTGCCACGTGGTGGCACCGGTGTGCGTGTGGAAGTCGAGAGTTGGCGGTGTGCATAAGGATTGCGATAAAGCTGTGCCAGTCCTTCGCAAAGGAGCAGCGCCCCTCGTGAACCACGGGAGCAGAACGTGTTGTTGCGAAGAGAAAGCACCACGTTAGCTATGGGTGCAAAGTGTGCTGCTGCGAGAAGTACATGAACAACCGGTGGACGATGCGTGTGGTGGGCGGTGCTGCCACGTGGTGGCACCGGTGTGCGTGTGGAAGCCGAGAGTCGGCGGTGTGCGGAAGGACGGCGGTGAAGTTGCGCCAATCCTTCGCATAGGAGCAGTGCCCCCTCGTGAACCACGGGAGCGGAATGTGCTGCTGCGAAGAGAAAGCACGTGTGGCTGCCGAGAGACAGCCGCTGCTATCGGTGCAGACATGTGGTGGCCCCGTCAAAAGTGCGGAGGTCGAGGCTTGGCGGAGTGCGAGAGGACGAGGGCGGCGGAGAAGTGCCGGTCCGGTGGATGTCGTGTTAGGTGCTGCAAGATGCAGCAGCCGATGTTGTGGCTCCCGCCCGCCACGGTCATGGGTGGTTGCTTGCGCGGGATCACCCGCCACGCTCAAGTGGCCCGACAAGGGCCCAGGACTGTAGCTAGGAGGAGTGGGTCCCCCTCGCTCTGATACCAGTAGGCAGCAGTGGCTACTGAGCAAGCATGAAAGCAGGCAAGCAGGCAAGTGAGAGATGGGGTGACACCATGGATCGGGGGAAACGCAATTTCACACAAGTGACAAGATGTTGGTGAGTAACAAGCGAATGAGGTGGTCTGTACCGGTTGACTGGGCCACCCACGCGAGGTCCTCGACGTGGGGCCCGGACGCCACCCAGGGATCGAACCCGACCCTGGAGCGAGCGAGCTCCAGGCGGTTGCTCACATGCCGGTACAAACCGGACATGTGGTCCCCAAGGATCTGCAACACGGTTTACCACCCTAAGTGCATGCAAGTGTGTGACAATTCAACCAAACCATGGGCATGCAATTCTACAAATGCATCCCCCATTTTGCTAGTGGAGTCAGCTCTAAACTGAGGCTCATGAAAAGGTTGGTGGTGTGATCACCACTTGGTAGTCAGTTGGTGGCACCACCAATGAGCAGCTCATACTATGTCACATTCTTACACCAGAGAGCCTCTGTCCAGCTTTATCATCTGCAGTGATGATGTGAGTGTGTGTGGAAAGACAAGAGGGAACTTGTGTGAGTCATGACCATAACCAACACTTATGCCATGGACCTATCATTTATCATTTCTCTTTACAAATGCTATTGAAACATTGTAACACATTGCCTGGTGTCTCCTAGCCAAACACTTGCCGTTGTGTGTACGACTTGTGAGTGTCGTCACTGTTTGACTAGGCATTGATGCCTAGTCAACGGTTGTGTCGCTGGGAAGCTTCCACGCATCTTCTCACGTGTAGCATTTTGTGCTCCCCTCGAGTTCAATTTCCCAGTCGCCCAATATTGTAATGAATTTAGTTGCAAAATTGGTTATTGTGAAAATCACGGGTATTCTCATACACGAGGCGCGAATTTCAGCGTACAATGTAGTTAAGGTTGGACAGGCATTTGTTTTGTGACGAAGAATGCACTACGTATGTTTTGGTTTTTCACCTCTTACAAAATGGTTACAAGAATAGTTTATCATAATTATTATTTCTGTTTTTTGTGGATTAGACAGTGGTAGAGTTTTTGGAACATATCCTGCACCCTTGAGGACCAAAGAAGGCCTCTCACGCTGAAGCTTTCAGTCAAAAGGGCGGAATCACCATATACTCATCGTTCGGGACAGTAAGTCTGCCCTCCCCCCCCTCGCTCGGACCAATAAGCCCCATCCGTCCCTACGTCGGAACAATAAGCCTGATCCGCCCCTTCGACACGGACGCGTTTGTAGGCGTAAAAAATGAACAATATACCCCTCTCGTTTGTCGAAAGAGAGCATGTAGACGTTGCATGGATGCGGCGTCGACATGCTGACGTCACATTTCTTGACCCAATCATCACAAACTCGTTAATAAAAGGGTTTGTGATTTTTCGTAAGAGGTTTGTAAGAAGTTTGCTTGGGGGGTCCAAGACTCCCCGTGAGTTAAAGGGGGACCTGCTGGGCCCCGCTGCCGCGGGGCCCAGCAGGTGCCCGCGCAAAGATAAACCCAAAACCCCGGGTGTAATTAGGGAGTGGGATTTTCAATGGTTTGTACATCAAACGCGGGTATAAAGTTGAGAAAAATGTAAAAGGGTGAAATAGCTCAGATACTCATAAAACGCAAATTGTGACTCTCATCCGCCCGTTGTTTGGAAGAAAAGTAACAATCTGCCCACCGTTTGGAACAAAAGCAACCATCTGCCCGTTGCTCAGCGTGATAGCAACCATCCACCCATGGTACTTTCAGTTATCAAGGACTACCGGTACCTGCGTTACATTCGTTGCATCGTGGGCACGGTGTTTTGTTTCACTTTGAAATCGATATTCGTGTTTCGTCTCCGCAGTCCGTACAATGAGACGCTGCATGCCCATGAATGCGGCTGTAAATGTGTACACATATATTCACAATTACTTGGTTCGGTGTTCCGCCAGGTCGCGTAGGAAGGGGTGCTTGATTATCCAAAACTATAGAGGTGTTTTGCTGCCTTCTTTGTTGTTTCTCCTTTGGCATGCTGACGTTGCATTCAGTCGTAAACAACGAGGCGGATGAAACACGTCCTGCATGCCCGGATGCTAGCCTGGCTGCCGAACCTACATGTGCGCAAATGGAGGCGCACCAGTGACCTCTGACCCTTGTCGCACGTGTGTTCTGCACGCGGGTAGGTTGGAAAACCCGTCCATGTATGCTGTTATGCGGGTGGCCCTTAACATGCGTTGTCGAAACTCAGAGTCAGCGTCAGCATGGACGGGGGGTTAGTGATCGTCCCCCACCCCCCGCAGTGTTTGCGTCATTTTGGCCCGTCTAGCGCCGAGGTGCGACTATGCCAGGGTTTCGTGTGTTCCCGGTGGAGTGTCAACATGGCGCTCTCTCTCGTCATGAAGCGAGGTGAGATCACGTGCAGGGTATGTCAGGCATACATTGTCTTTAAAAAAGTCAATGTGCCCATTCTTTCTGCAATGGCGCCCCAGATCCAGGGCAGTGCCCGGAAGGCGGAGGCTATTGCTTTTGCCTCTCCGGTCCGCACACATCCCACACGGCCGCCCCGTCGCCCACCGATCTCGTGTGCCCAGGCATTGCGTCCTACAACTCCCGCGCTCTCACAACCGCAAGGCCCGCTGACATGAGGACGGGCAGTCTCCACCGGCCAGGAGGGCTTGCCCGTGGCGGTTCAGTTTCGCGTGCCACGGCAGGTACCTCCCCGTCATGTGGCCTCGCCGGCAACAGCCGCCACAACTCTGTCTGGTCCTTTAGACCCAAGGCGGCGTAACCTTGGACGACCGAACCCACCGACGGCTGCGGGATGGTGCCCCACAGGCGTGCGTGTGGACCCGCCGGGTGCACAACCAGCCGTGCCGACGGTTGCTGCACCTCCCGCTGCACGTCCTGCGCCACCATGCGCTGCACAAGCTGCGGCAGCATCCACTGCACCACTCGCTGCACCACCCGCTGCACCACCCGCTGCACAAACCGCTGCACCACCTGCTACACCACCTGCTGCACCCCCTGTTGCACCGCCCACTGCACAACCTGCAACACGACCTGCGGCACGAACTGCGGAATGGCCCGCACCACCACCTCAACAATGCGCTGCACGAGCTGCGGCAGCATCCGCTGCACAACCCGCTACACCACCCGCTGCACCACCCGCTGCACAAACCGCTACACCACCTGCTGTACCACCCGCTGCACCACCCGTTGCACCGCCCGCTGCACAACCTGTGGCATGACAAGCGGCACGACCTGCGGCACGAACTGCGGAACGGCCCGCACCACCACCTCAACAAATCGCCTATCGCCCTGCGGAGCATGGTCTTCCTCCGACGCCTCCTCCAGTGCAGCCGCAGAATACGGCACACCACGATTTCATCCGTGAATCAGGTGCCGAGGAAGAAGTCTTTTTCTGGCTGAACAGAGACCGTGATTATGAGGAATGGGAAAGACGCTTGGACGAAGAGGCTACGGAGACCATGCGGTTGTTTCGAATGGAGCCACGCTCCCGGGAGCAGACCTAGGCTCCACCTTATACACAGACATGGGCAAGGCACCGTGTACTATGTCCTAGTGGCTCCACTGGTAACTTGTGTGTCCCGGTTTTAAATTGCTATACTGTCATCTTGTATTGCAAGCCTGCTCTAACCCTTGTGTGTTCTTCATACTTTGTTGTGTGCAGAACTTGCCGAACATCGTCATGTACAGGATGTTCTTTCACACTTTCTAGCCCACTGAACACTCACGACTATGCTTTGCCTTCTGCCCATCATCTCTTTTTGCAGCCACGTCCGACAGCTCGCCCGATTCTACAACGAAGAAAAGGAAGGCAGATGGTGATGAACTTGTGGAGGGCAAGACGTATCGCAACATGGCTGCCTATAGGGCGGCCATCGAAGACTACGCGGTGCCTAACCGCTTTGGGCTACAGTGGGTGCGCAACGAGCCTAGACGCATCGACGTGCGCTGCATTCATGCTATCGGACGTGGTTGCGCATGGCATGTACGCGCAGTTGTCTCTTCAAAGCTGGGGGCGGTGAAGCTGTCCCATGTCACAGAGGGCCATTGCTGCACCCCGACAATTGGCCGTGGGAGCCCGGCCCATACCACACACTGGATTGCACGGCACATCTCACAGCAAATGGCGCGGGATCCGACTACACCCCCTGCCACGCTCAGAGAGATCATCAAGCAAGCTGCGGGTATTCAGGTGCCCAACAGTACGCTGTACCGTGCCAGAAGTATGGCCCAGGCCCACCACATGGGGCACACCAAAGCGGGATCATGGGCCATGTTTCCAGCCTTGTGTGTCGAGGTACGTCCAACGACGCACGTATAATCCTTCGTCACATGTCTTCGCATCTACCGGGTTCAAACATGTAATACCGTGCTCATGTGTTCATGCAGCTCAAACGCATAGATCCGGCTACCCATGTTGTGGCCGAGCAAGACGCACAGAACAAGTTCAAGTGGGCCTTTGTGGCCCCTGGCGCGACCCGCCAGGGCTGGGACTACAACAAGAGGATAATGACCATGGATGGCACGTTTTTGAAGAACGGCCACAAGCAAGTCATGTTGGTTGCGCAATATTTTGACGCAAATGACAACGCATGCCCGATGGCGTGGGCACTGGTGTCCGCAAAGAACGAGGAGACTTGGATGTGATTTTTCAAGCAGCTGGCACGAGCGTACCCCTCCGCTTCAACTACAAGTGCAGTCATTGTGTCTGACCGTGAAGCTGGACTGGCGAAAGCCATGGCAAGACATTTGCTTGGCGTAACACACACTTTTTGTGCATGGCATCTGCGCAGAAACATTCAGGACAAGTTCGACAAGAAGGCAGCATACTGGGCGTGGAAGTGTGCACAGGCACTGACACACGAGCAGTTTCACCGTGCAGCACGTCATCTACGCGCAGTGAGCAAACGAGCCGCAGACTACCTCATCCCAGGCAGGGACGGAACCGGTGGCATACCACTTCAGAAGTGGACTTCTTACATGTGCCCCGTGCCTCGTGGGGGGCACATCACAAGCACCGCTTCAGAGTCACTCAACGCTCGTCTGAAGAGCCTCCGCAAGCTATTCCCGTTCTATTGCTTCCTGCAAGTGTACTACTTCGTGCAGGGCATCATGGCGCAGCGCCGTGAGCACATAGCCAAGTGCAACGAGACTCTCGCCCCGGCTCCTGCAAAACACCTGCTTCACAGCTTTGCAGTTGCACGTGACTACAATGTGGTCATGGAGGGGCCATCTTCGGCAATGGTTCGTGGCCCCACAAACGTGTGGAGGCACGTGAACCTTGCCATGGGAACCTGTGACTGTTGGTGGCGCGAGATTGGTCAGCCATGCCACCATGCTTGTGCTACAATGATGGAAGTGGGTGAGGATCCGACAGCGCACGTGACCCGCGGGCAGACGGCACGGTGTTGGAGCCTCACCTGCAAAAACCCTATGCCCTCGCTGACTGCTGCTGGACTGAGCCAACCTGTGCCTCCTGGCTGGGGCCAACCAGGTCCGCGGCGTGGCCGTGGTCGTCCGAGGAGCGCCTGCATGGAGCGTGGGCCGCTGCGGAAACGAAACTTCATTTGCCCAAACTGTGGCCGCAAGGGCCACACGAAGAAGATGTGTCCAAACCCACCTGCACCTCGGCCTCACAAAGGGGCAGCCGCGCTACGAGCAGAACGCGAGGCAGCAGCAGGAAGTGTAGCTGCTTGTGATGCGAGAGAGGGAGGGGTAGGGCACGAGGAAGGGGCAGCTACGGACGACAGTCATGCGTCGGACTACGACCCGGAGGCAGATTCCAGGGGGTCGTCGACCGACGACGAGGTTGGTGAGGTAGCCGCAAATGACTTCGATGACAACGTGTCCAACAGTGGCAGTGACGACTCCCTGTGGTATGCGGTGGAGCCTGAGACCGGACTGCTCACACAGGAAGAGAACGACGCTGAAAGTGCCAGGTTCATGGAGGAGCATGGCGGACTGGAAGAACATGCAGAGGGTGATGCAGGAGAAGAGGCAGATAAAGACGACGCATTTGATGAAGCAGAGGAAGAGGTCCGAAGCCAGGAAATAAGAGGCATGGATGCTCTTGGAATCTAAGGTGAGAGATTCCACTTCTGTTCACTGCATTGTGTTGTACAACTTTACATTTCATGCAATCACGGACATGCATTTCCTAACAACATTTTCACGTCACTGTGCAGGGGCGCACGGTAGCATGCCTTCATGTCAGACCAAGTATGGAAGCAAGTACAAGTCGTGGGCTGACGGTCTGCTCTGTTTGGCCAGTGGGCTGCCAATGTCTGTGTAGAACATGTTTTTGTGTTTGTGTTAGTTGCCAGTGTGTACTGATTCGTTTGCAAAATGTAATCACAAATTCGTTGGAAAAGCTTCTTCATTCCTTGTTGTCCTACTACTGTTAGAGGAAGTGGAATTGTGCGTGAAGCTACACTTGTTGCATTCCAGTAACAATGAAGACATTTCTCTACTAGTGTCACAGGCGAGCCCCAATCATGTGTTCAGTGTATAAAACCAGGGATGGAAGTCATTTGTATAACTCTCCAACATTGTCCCTCTTTCATCATGGATTGCACGGTTTTCCCGGGAGCACTCCCTCTGGTGACTTCTTTTCTATGTGGAGCTGGCACATGTTACGTGCTGTTGAGGTTGCACACGGAGTGGAGGCATGTACAGCTCAGTCTGTACTACAGCACGTGCCTTGAACCATTTGACATTGATGTTCTATCAGACTACACTCTCAAAGACGTCTTCTATGATGCAGTAGAGGAAGTTGACAACGGGACGGTCATTCATCCTGATCATGCACAGTCTTCTGGCAGACCTGTGCAATTGTGCCCCATGTGCGACATTATTGGGTGGATCCACACACTACCCCCACAAGTCCAGCGGTGGACTGTGAACAGAAAACCAGGTCCGTTCCAGTGACCTCGTGTTTGCATGAAGAGGTAGAGCAAGTGTGTTCTCAACGTCTGCTTCATTCAGTAATTTAATGGTGGAAGACATTGATTTGTGCATGTCAGACTCGCCATGTCATAGGTAAACATGCACATGTGGTCCAAAAGAAATGAAAACGTTACACATTTTACAGTACATATTCCAC
>SZWC01019034.1:29788-54440 GCA_023375785.1 Penium margaritaceum | reverse complement strand
AGAGAGAGAGAGAGAGAGAGAGAGAGAGAGAGAGAGAGAGAGAGAGAGAGAGAGAGAGAGAGAGATCTCACCGGACTGGTGACGCAGCAGCATAGAGAAGACTGGAGGCACCACTGTTGTGATGCCCTGTGATGGTACCACCTGCCACGGCTACAAACGCAGATGTGACAGCATGATAGGTAGCTTCTAGTGTAATGGTGGCCGAAGTGGCCACAGCCAGAGAGGCCACTATGACCTAAGTGGCAATGCTGGTAGCAGCTACTGCAAGGGGAGTCATGGTTGCGGCTTCTGAGTATGTACTACGGTGGCTCTGTAAACTACTGTGTTTGTAAGGACCCTACTGGCCTGAGCAGTCGTAGAGAACGTGGCGGTTGCACCGGCAGCCGCATAAACGATGGAACCTGTAAGGCTGATGGAGCTGGAGTGGAAAGGGAGGTCCGGCATCCAACCTGGTGCCTTCTGAGCCTCCAACACCGAGACAATGTCAACAGAAGAGGTAGAGTCCAGGGAAGGGTTTTTGCTGGTGGGTCGCATAACTAGTGGTTGCGGAGACGTGGTTGACAGGATGTGAGTAATCTACACCTGCCGGTCAATCTCGAGCTCCTGCTCCTCCTCCCAATGCGCAATGTCATCATGCCAGTAGTCAAAGGATACGTGCAAAACCATCATGAGGGTTGTCACCGGGCGAGGTTGCGTCCCACGTTGCCCAATCTGGTTCAAGCAGTTTAACCTTACGTACTGCCTCCCAAACAACAGTACCAGGTGAGTCCAATTCGTCATCTGGCGAGCCCTCCAGTGGCGGAGAATCCAGCGTAGCAAATTCCCTTGACGTAGTCAAGAGAATGCAAAGTACATGTGGTAGCTATAGCAGCTCCTGATGTGGAGTGATGGAAATGCATCGAGAGTGGATTGGGCCAGGCACGAGCCCAGAGAAAGGCAGTACAAAAACAGCCGTAGACTTGAGATTCAAGGCATTCAAGAGGTAGTGGTTGAAGTTGTTATGAGCCGAGTGACTAAAGCTGTAGCAGCATGTGTGGCTGTGGGG
Organism: Penium margaritaceum; assembly: GCA_023375785.1. Taxonomy (NCBI): domain Eukaryota; kingdom Viridiplantae; phylum Streptophyta; class Zygnematophyceae; order Desmidiales; family Peniaceae; genus Penium; species Penium margaritaceum. The sequence continues at coordinate 53,395 of SZWC01019034.1, read as the reverse complement.
CTCAATGATCATGGTGCGGCTGCCAATGTTGCTGCGTGCCAAGAGACTGAAGCTGTAGCAGCAGTTGTAGTTGCAAAACTCACGGTGGCTGTGAGGAAGCAACAGACGCTACTGAGGGCAAAGAGCTTAAAGCTACAGTGCCAGCTGCAGTTGCGGAGAGCATTGCGGCCGTTGGGCAACAGCGGATGCTCCTAAGAATCTGGAGCTGGAAAAGCAGTTGCGGTGGTGGAGATCCTGATAGTCATTGGGCAGCTGCAGATGTTACTACGGGCCGAGAGACATGAGCTGTAGCGGCAACATCAGTTGCAGAGGTCATAGCGGCCGCGAGGATTTGACACATGCTGCTCAAGACCAAGAGCTCGAAGCTACAGCAGCAACTGCAGTTGTGGAGATCAGGGAGGCAATGGGACATTGGCAGATGCTACTGCGGGTAAACAAAAGGTCCACATGCCTCTGGCCAAAAGAGTGACAAAGAGAAAAGGCCGTGGGCCGAGAGAGTGGCCCACGGAATGCGAGGCTGCAGTCGCAGCAGCACCCACGCTGCGAACGTGACAATGATAGATGGGAATGTGGTAGATGCGGCCATGCGTGGGCACAGTCGCGGGTACAGGTTGTGAGATTTTGAGACAGCTGATGCTGCCGAGGGTACACTATACTGTACTGACTTTGACCACTTGGTCATGTCTATTTTGAGGCAGCTGATGCTGCCGAGGGTACACTATACTGTATCTGTCCACTGATCCATGCAAGACCTGTGCGTGTGACAAGTAGTAGCATCTGGCTCAAGATTCTGCATCTGTAGGTTCAAACGGTGTTGTGTTTGGATACTTGTGCACAGAGTTACGGCGAGAACAATGGTTTTGGGCCGGTTTTAGGACAAACTTACACTGCCGCATCCGTCACCCGCCGTGCGCCGCAGCAGGTGTTTATGCTGCCTGTTTTTCAGTTTTCATTCCTCTCTGTACTTCTAAGCTATTGGAGCTTATGAGACTTTTCTCGTCTCCTTAGCCCAACCATTACTGTTTCTTGCACCTGCTCGCTTGCTAGTGCGTAAGCTGACTGCACTGTGTCGCCACGTCAGCAGTAGCAAGGCTAGGAAGCTTCTTAGCAGTTTCTCATGGTATCAGAGCAGGGAGGCATCATTTGTTGAGCTACGTAGTGGAGACGCAGTACTGGCAGCAGCAGTGAGAGTCATAGCTAAAGCCACGGTCCTGGGAGGACACACCATACCACGGTGACCCGCCGTAGCAGATTGTAGCAGTGGAGAAACCTTGCACCCGCATCACCACGCCACCATTTAGGGGCAGCCAAGGGTTTCCCAACCCTCTCCAGCAGCAGTTGAGGCATGTGATGTTGAAGGATCCCACAAGCTTCATTCAGGTCGCACCTACCACCCCCCCCTCCCCCCGGACGTGAAAGAGTGCAACTGTCCCATTTGACCACCGTTTTTGGCGTCTAAGAGCTTGTTAAAAATCTCTTGCAAAAATCTATCCATCGCATCCACTCTTGCCTCATTTTGTGCCTTGTAGGCTCCAAGAAACAAAGTAACGCTCTCAGATCTAGATTTTTTTTCCAGATTTTGGACTAAAAAGAAATCGGTGATGTTTTCCACTTCTTTAAAGGTTTTTTTGGACAAAATCACCTTCATTGCATTCATCATCCTCTGGCGCATAATTGCCCAAAGTTTTGCTTCATTTGGGCAACGTTCATGCTGATGTCATAATTGTAGGTGAAGTCGTGAGCACCAAAACTTGGCAAAATGTTTGGCTGAAACATCATCTTTTGCCAGTGTTTCATCTGGTCGAGAAATGCAAACGGTTCTTGATTCTGACAATATTGACGTTTGGACCCATACTAAGCAGCACCGATGCTGCTGGTCTGTGACAAGGGCAAGGGGCTACGAGACCCCTCCTTTTCCTCCTATTTGGGCATCATGAGTCCATGGTCACAGTCACTCATGATCGATGAGCTTTGTCGGACGTAGGACAAGATGCACCGCCAGCAGCACCATCATACCGATGAGCTACGAGAGATCGCAGAGTTATTTAGGGGTCGTTGAGGGGCCTCACAGCCGACACCAGGAGACCCTATTGTAGCTGCACCATCCGTTCAGCAGTCTATGTCCTGTACAGCACCGCAACCTCAGCACCCATCACATGTTGAGACTTGGGATGAGGAGTAGATGGAGGACGACACACGTGAGGATGAGATTTGCGTCCTTGAGGAGCGCATTTGTGAGCTGCGGGAGGGGTTCGAGCCTCTCACCTCGCCACCTTCTCGCCGTCATGACCAGCCACGTCGCGCAATAGCATTCACTTTTAGTGGCGTTTCTCTCACTAGTGGTTTCCCTGTTCCTTGTCCACCATCTCCCGAGCCTGAGGTCGCCCTGCCCACGGAGTGGCGACCAAAGGATTTTGAGACACCTCCACCCCGTTACAAATGCGATGAGATTTTTGATTGCTGGGAGACCATGTTTCAGGTTTGGGCCGACTCTGAGGGCGTCTGGCCCTACCACCACAGCCACTACCAGACTCACAATGCTCACCGGGTGCAGACAGCAGTGAGACCGATGCGTGGTCTGCTCTACGACATGCCGTGGGAGACTGTGGTTGACTTTTGTCCCTTTCTGGGTGAGGCCAAGACCGGGAGTGGATCCGTCCCACGCCAGAGGTGGGAGGTGGCCTTGACACTACTCGCTGTAAAAACCCATGCTATGAGGGCAGCTCGACTGCGTGAGTTCCACTCCCTCCGCAAGGGTCCCACGAAGCTTGTAGTAGACTATTGGTGACGCGCCATATGCATTTATGCGCGTCTCGGAACATGTGACAAGACGTAGCTTTAAGCAATCGACACCATCATGATGGGGGTACCCTTAGATCACGTGAAGCTCTTTACCTGCTTTGCTGTTGTTGCTGAAGTTATTCAGAGAGGGCTGCAGGTAAAGAACTCCACGTGAAGCTCCTGAAGCTGTCCACGTGAGGCTCTTTACCTGTAGCCCTCTCTGAGTTGTCGGCGGCACTACAGTTGCTTCTTTGGACTCATCGCTACTTTCTCCAAGCGACATTGACTCATGAGGCTGTTGTCGCCCATTTGTAGAGTCCATTTGTTGCAACAGTGATTGCGACCTCTCCTACGCCTCTCGCCTAGTTCACCAGTCCCACCTCTATCGCTTCCTCCTCCTCCTCCTCTACCCCGGGCCACCAGAATCTGGACGCTGCAGTGACTGCGCAAGGGAAGAAGTGGAAAACGATGTGTAGCAAGAGACAGCAGCGGACTGGTGGAGACAGCGGAGACAGTGGTAGCAGCCACAAGCAACAGTAGCCGTAGCAGCAGTAGCGGCGGCTAACGGCTTCCGCAGCAAAGCTAGAGCAGCTGTAGCAGTAGTGGCGGAAGCAGCAGTTGCTTGAGCTTCTCTCTCAGTGAGTAGCAACAGCAACAAAACCTGTAATAACAACACACAGCAGTAACACTAGCAGGTAAGAGCAGGAGCAACCTGTAGCAGTAGTTGTGTAAAACATTTGTACGCAACACCCTGCACCAACACTAGCACATAGTAACATCACGTTGCTGCATGAGCAACACCTTGCATTAGCAGCTGCTACAGCCATAGCAGGAGCTGTAGTGGCTACAACAACCGTGGTAGAGGCAACAACAACTTCAGCAGCCATGTTTGCATCATCAGCAAAAGTTGTGGCAACACCAACTGCTACAGTAGCAGCCAAGCTAGTAGCAGCAGTGGGCAGCAATAGCAGGCGCAATAGAAGTAGCAAACAACAGCAGCGGAAGCTGTAGCAGCAACGGCAGAGGGCAGCAGCCTGAGTAGCAATAGTTGCAACAAGAGTAGGGGCGACGAGAAGCTGTAGCATCAGTGGTGATGGCAAGTTGCTATAGTAGCTGCGGCGCCGGGCAGCAGGCGTACCGGCGGCTGCAATTGTAGCAACACCATCGGCGACACCGAGCAAGTGCAGCGTGCCGCCACAGCTGCACACGCGCATAGCAGCAGCAGCAGCACGCGCAACAGAGGCTATCAAAATGGTAACAATTACTTCTGCCGCTCGCTTATAACGCAAAGCTGCATTGCAGCTTTTTTTTTTTTTTGTTGGTTTTTAAGGCTGCATTGCAGCTTTGAGTTGCAAGTGATCTCCTCCACGGGCGAGCTTGCTGAGTGAGCTTATTCAACGAGCTCGCTCGAGGTGAGGTTCGAGCCTACACAAAAAAAAATAGAGGGGGAGAGAAAAGGAAGGAGTCCTCGAGTGGGGCACCCTGGAATAACCCCAAAAAGGGCACCCGAGGAGGTGGCACCTGAAAGAAAAGGAGAAAAGGGAGAGCGCAAGAGAACTTATGAGAGTCACAGCTATATGAAAGGTGGCTTGAGGCCAGAGCAGTCAGCTGACAATGGAAAACGGAGCAGCTGCATCAGTTGCACCAGCAGCGGAACGAGCACCGCTAGCAACTACAAAAAGTGTGGGAGGGACCACCGCCGTCGGCGTTGACGGCGGCCGTAGGTAGCAGCGATAGTAGCAGCAGCACCGAAGGCGACTTGAGGTTGCATATTGTGTTTGGCACGCGATAGCAAACTCACAATTGCGGGGCAGTCACACAAAAGCGCACCACGAGCGTGGTGGTAGCTGTCCTCCTGATGGCATCGCAGCACGTCTGAGAGATTGTGCTTTGATCACTCACCTCCCCTTGTGGCCTTGTGCTAGTGGGAGCGAGTTCCCTGTGCACACACCCATGTTAGGCTCCGGAGATGAGCACACTGGCGTGGCAAGAAGTGCACCTGGCGCCGTGGTTGATGCCGGCTCTGCATATGTGGCAGGCGCCGTACCCATAGTGGCAATTGTAACCATGGCATACGCCTCAAGCATCTAACGCCTTTGCTTGCTACTACTATGGGGATTGGCACCATGGTTGGCGCCAGTGTCGCCAGCGCCATGTCGGGTGGCGACCGCCCTGGATACGGTCCTGCTCTTCTTCTTCACCATCCAGCTCAGAGACTTCCTCCGATGAATAGTTGCTGCAGTGCACGATGTGTGACGCACGCGAAAGTGTCAGTTTGTCCTAAAATCGGCCAAAAACCACTGCTTTGGCCAGAACTTTGTCCACGCGTATGAAAATGCAACACAGTCTGAACCTAGAGATGATAAAATCTTGAGCTGGACGCTACGACTGGTTACACACACAAGTCTGGCATCAATCGGTGGATAGACAATGTAAAACATGCAAATCAGGCTCAAGATCCAGTCCACCGAGAAAACTCTACCGTCTACAGAAAAACCGCAAGGACCCTGGTAAGCACCCGGGATATCGTGGCAGCTGTCTTGCAGCTGCTGGTGCATGGAGCGACCACTCGTCAGTGCTCCGGCGCCAGCTGCGTCCACATCAATGATCATGTCGTTGTGCTATCTAAGACTGCTGCTCCTCACCACCAGTCCGGGGTATACGGGTAAACACCATGGTCCTCCCTCGTGACGGGTGGAAGCTACACAAACCAACACTCCCCCTGACTGACATAGCTGTCACCACAATGACAAGTGATGGGCTACACTCACTGTCTACCAAAAACACCAACCACAATACAAGGTCTCCTCGTGACCGTGGTGTAACTCATCAAATTCCCGGGTCTTGACCATGTAGGAAGTCACTCACACACCCATGTGCCAAACACCATGCAACTTGTACAAAGCAACAAGATCTCCTCGTGACCCCGAAACATGTCTCTGGGTCTCCGGGTCTTGACCACACCTGCTCGCATGCATGGAGCATACATAACACATGGAGGCAATGGGTCTCCACGTCACACAGGTAAAACTCACCAGGTGCGCTGGTCTTGACCAGCATAACCGCGACCAGAGCATCGTGCCACACCCAAAGTAACCACGTTATCCTCATAATGGTGTCAGGTCAACGCCCACACACCAAAACTTCCCCTGGGTTGTAGAGCCCAATAGTGCGACACCTATATCATGAGACACACACACATACACACACACACACACACACACACACACAAACACACACACACATACACACACACACACACACACACACATACACACACACACACACACACACACACACACACACACATATCTCTACACAACAAGTACATGATAGTCTCAAGGTGCTATGTCTCCTCTTCATAGCGGCTGAACCCATCAGGTATGCGGGTCTTGACCATCACCATAGAGCATTAGTGTCTTTATGAGCTGTGCACAAGGAGGCATCAGGCAAAAGCACACAAGCCAACACAATTGTGGAGACGCTCATCGCTACACAAAGTGTTAGCAGCCCCTTGATTAGACTCGGATCATGTGCAGCCTTGAGGTGGCGCATACACTGCGGATATCCTCCACTTACACAGGGACTAGTTGTGCCACACCCACGACTGCAGCAGACGCAACTGCTTTACCAGGCAGTGGTGGTGATATGGACCCTCAGGATCGCACGCTCGCGGAGCTTTGTCAGATGCAGGTGCGAGTGTGTTGTTACAGTCAAGTTTTTCCCAAACAGCTTGTCCTACTATGTCTGTTGCCCGTGATGATGCTTGTGGGGGAGCTCAGTCGGTCCGTGCTCAGGATGGACTTGACAGGACCGACTGGCTTGACAAGTCACATGTCCGTGTTGTTTTTCATTGTTCCAAGTCATTTGCTTCCCATCTTGCAGAGGCGGAGTATTCTGTGGCATGTCGTTCAGTGTTGACGACTGGTCATGAACCAAGTGGCACCTGGATCATTGACTCTGGTGCCACCCATCACATGACATGTCGTTGTAGTGACTTTGACGTGCTCGGTCCTGTTTCGTCCGTTCTGTCCGTGCACCTTGGGTCTTGTCAGTCGTTGCCTGTGCACGGAGTTGGGTTTGTGCGGTTTGATGGTCTGTCTAGTCCATTGTACATTTTTTATGTGCTTATTGTCTCTGTACTTGACCTCATCATGCTCTTTGTTTGTGCTTGTACCAGGATGGGTCTCTCTATTTAGCACTATGTTGACTCTACCACTATGATTGCTCTTGACACTCGTGCCATTGTTCTTTACGCCTCAGTTTTTTATGACTTGTATCATGTGTCTCGTACCACTTCTTCTGCCTTCTCTCCTTCCTCCACACCAACGTTTGCTGCATCTTTGCCTTTACCATGTAAGCTCGAACACTGTGTCCAAGCTCATTTGGCCTTAGCTCGCTCTCAGTCTTGATGCGGCTTCCTTCCAGAAGCCGCCCAAGACCGACTATCTCTTCTGCGCTCAGGGTAAGATGCATCGCTCCAATTATACCGACTCCACCTCTTGAGCACTACGGCCGCTTGAGTTGGTCAACTCAGACCTTCTCGGTCCCCTCCCTGTCGAGTCCCACTCAGATCGGGTATGATATGTCCTCACTCTGACTGATGATTATACCTGGATGAGGTGGGTCTCAAGCCTCCGCCACAAGAGCGATGTCGCCTTGGCAGTTTGCCTGTGGCTGGTGATGGCTGAGCGCCAGTCTCGTTTCACCCTCCACACGTTCCACTCGGATCGTGCTGGTGAGTTCTTAGGTGAGATGGACACCTTCTTTGCAGAGCGCGGTACTTTTCACCAGCTCTCTAAGCCAACTGCACCATAGTAGAACGGCGTGTCTGAGTGTTCGAATCGCATCATGCGGTCTGAGTGTGGTCTTCCAGAGTCGTTTGCCCTTGAGGGGTATTCCTACATGACGTGGGAATTGAACTGCATATCGCACCGTCCTCTTCGAAACCATGTCACGTCATACGAGTTGTGGTTCATCCATCATGCCGACCTCCATCTTGCTTGTGTTTGGGGTTCCTTACCCTGTTTCTGGTACACCGAGGACCAACAGGGGTCCAAGGTCTCACCTCGGGGTCGCACATGTACCTTCCTCGGCATTTCCCTACGGTGGAAGGCCTGGCGCTTCTGGGACCCGGCTCGTCATCGCATCGTCGAGTCTCGAAACGCTGTCTTCTTTGAGGCTCACACCTACCGCAACCTATCCAACATTATGTCACTGGTCGCCAACCACATTCCCACTTGTGTGGCTTACCGGTGGATGGGGGACTCTAGCCCTGCGAATGGGTCTGTCCGAGCCTCCCCATCTATGGCCCGATCTCCAGCTGATGACGATCCAGCATTTTCGCTGTCGGTCCACTAGCCTCGTCGGCCCCTTCTGGCATACGTGATCTCGTGCCAATCTCAGTCTCTTCTGGCACACCTGATCCCATGCCCATCTCATTACCTTCTGGCACACCTGCTCCCATGCCAGTCTCAGTACCTTCCGATACACCTGCTCACGTGCCAGTGTCAGTGCCTTCTAGCTCTGGCACACCTCATCTCGTGCCTGTGGTAGTCTCCTCGGTTACACCTAGCCCTCTATCTACACCTTCTTCCCCGACGCTTGAGCCAGCACCTGTCCATGATTTCCCTACATCCTCTCCCCTCCCCAGCGAGCCTACAGTCCCTATGTATGTGGGCCGTTCGGTTGCTATGCATCTGGAGGTGAGTACCTCCAGATGCGTAGCAACTTTGGACTACTCTTGTGAGCCTAGTGGTCGTCTTCAACCACTTGCGTCCAGAGCTCCATGGACAGTCGATTTGGCACCTAGACGCTCCACTCGCAGTGTTCAAAGTGGCAATCCTGGCACAAAGGCCCTTAGCCTGAGTGTCCAGGTGAACTACACAGAGGTGCACCCGGCGTGCCTTGTCCGCCACGAGTTGGTATCCCAAGAGTTCTCGGTCGCTTGCGAAGTTGCAGCAGACCTTGTCGTGGTCAAACCAAGTGCGGAGACGTGTGTCTTAGCCAGCGGGATCTCTCCCTTGACGACGCTTGATCCATGCACTCTCAGCTCAGGATGGAGACTTGTGTCATGCTACTTCTGAGGATGAGTTGAGAGCCATCCGTGTGCACGGTGCTTATGAGCTTTTTGACCTCCCGCCTGGGCGGAAGGCTGTACAAGCCAAGTGGATCTTTCGTAGTAAGGTGAAGCCTGATGACACACTAAATCACTACAAGGCTTGCTTGACGGCCAAGGGGTTCTCACACGTTGAGGGTATAGATTTTACTGACACCTTTGAACCCATCGGCCGCATGACCACCGCTCGTGCCTTGTTCAGGGTTGTTGCTCACCACAACTAGGAGCTACACGAGATGGATGTGAACAACGCATTCCTCCATGACACCTAAGAGGAGGAGATCTACATGGACCAGCCACCTGGATTCGAGGTCGGTGACAAGGTCTAGCGCTTGCGCAAGGTCTTGTACGGCGTGAAACAGTCATCCAGGTGCTGGAAATTGGAGATCACAGGCACACTAACACGTGCTGGTTACGTGTAGAGTGACGTTGGCCCGTCCCTCTTTCTCAATCGGACAAGTTTGAGCTTCACCGCCATCCTAGTCTACGTGGATGATCTCCTGATTGCGTCTCCTTCTATGGAAATCGTGAAGGAGGCCAAGGCACTCCTTCAGGCTGTCTACAGGATGAAGGACCTTAAACATGTAGCTGTTTCTTGGGATGGAGATTGCGTGTGGTCGTCAGCGGAGGAGACTCTTGTTGCATCAGGGACGTTACGCCAGGGTTGACCTTGGCGTAACGTGCGATTTTCTGATCTCCTTGGTGCATTGCCTACAGCCTCCACCCCCATCACACCTACCGAGCAAGATGCACTGAAGGTGGATGATCCAGCACAACTGGGGGAGACAGTGGACGTGACCCTGTACTTGCCCCTGATTGGCTCTTTGATGTACTTGGCCACTACCACGTGACCCGACATTGCCTTTGCCGTCAACCTCATTGAATAGCTTTCACAGTGTCCTCGAGCAAGAGCCCTTCACGCGGATGTGTGAGTGGTGCGGTACGTGGTCTCCACACTATACCTCATGCTCTGCTTTTGACGGCAGTGTTTGGTGGCAGTCGACAGCTAAGGCAAACAAACAAATAGTGACTGGGTGTGTCGTCTTGATCGGTGCAGTCGGACAAGCTACATGTTCCTTTTGGATGGCACCGCTTTGTCATGGTGCAATGCCAAGTATGGCTGTATCGCACGCAGCTCGTGAGAGGCTGAATATGTTGCTCTGGGAACTGGGGCTGCTGAGGCGGTGTAGCTGTACCGTCTCTTTCGTGAGTTCAGTCAGTTTGTGCCTTGTGTTTTCCTGCAGTGTGACAACAAGAGTGCCCTTGCCATTGTAGCAAAATTTGGTGTGTTTCATGCACGCACAAAGCACATTGCTCTTGAGCATCACTTTGTGCATGATCTTGTGCAGCGACGGGTAATCTCATTCATCTGGGTCAGCACGGACATGCAGCGGACTGACTTCTTGACCATGGCACTTGCGCGAGGAAAGTTCATGGTGGCCATTCGTTGTGTCGGGCTTCGTCCCATGCCTGAGAGTGGACAGTAGTGGAGTGTGTGAGCATGGACTGTTGAGCATCTTGTTGCACACCTGTGTCAGTTCTGCATGTGTATGGACATGCGTAGCATCGGGTCATGGGGGAGTGTTGTGATGTGAGTCATCCTCGTCTATTTGTGCAGCTTACTGTGACCACGCGGCCGTGTCCATGCTCGTGCAAATCCCAAATGCGGACCCTGCTGACCCCTGAGCACCTATGGGTGGTGGCTCCACCCACCAGCAGCTGCCAGAAAGCTGCCACGACGTCCCGGGTGCATGCTGGGATGCTCTACAGTTTTTCTACAGTCGCTAGAGTTTTCTCGGTGGACAGGCTTCTGAGCCCGATTTGCATCTTTTGCATTTTCTGTCCACTCATCCATGCCGGACTTGTTTGTGTGACTAGTTGTAGTGTCTGGCTCAAGATTCTACATGTGTAGGTTCAGACGGTGTTGCGTTTGGATACTTGTGCGCAGAGTTACGGCCAAAATAGTGGTTTTGGGCCGGATTTCGACAAACCGACACTGCCGCGTGCGTCACCCGCCCTGCACCGTGGCAGGTATCCATGCTGTGTAATTTTCAGTTGTCAATCCTCTCTGCATTTCTAAGCTATTGGAGCTTGTAAGACTTTGTGTGTCCCCCTAGCCCAACCATTGCTGTTTCTTGCACCAGCTTGCTTGCTAGTACGCTTGCTGACTGGACAGTGCCGCCACACCAGCGGGAGCAAGGCTAGGAAGCTTCCTAGCATTTTCTTACTCCCGACGAGTTCTAGTCTTGAGAAATAAATCTCCAAGTGCAGCTATGTCACTCAGTCCCCTGTACATGTGTGTGAGTGCATGTGGGCCAAGAAAAGAGGGCATTCTAGATGTTAGAGGTCATGAACAGGACAAACATTAGCAAGATGCTTGCTGGGACCTTGCAGCCTCAAGGGTTTTCTTTGTGGACTGACCTTGGACCCAATTTCCTTAATGCATTTTGTTTCCACCAGTCACGCCCGGCTTGAGATTTTGCATCTATAGGTTCAGATGGTCTTGCATTTGGGTGTCTCTATGAAGACTTACGGCCAAAACAATAGTCATCCTTCCCTCAACTTCAATCTATTGCATCTTATGAGACTCTACACGTGTCTCCTATCCTTGCTTTCCTTGCACCTGCTCTGTGCCCTAGTGCATCATTTAATTGGACTGCATTGCCATGTCAATAACAACACAGCTGGGAAGCTTGTAGGCATCCTCCCTGCGGTCACGTGCAGCATTGTGCATTTGGTTGCATTCGCTCACATTTTCACAACCCCAGAAGCAGCTATCACAATGCTGACACACTCCCTCTTACCTTTCCACATACGCGCTTGTGCTGAGCAGGAAAGTAATGAGCATTAGCGATGAAAAGCATTTCACACGCAGAAGATATGGTCAAAGCGGATCACTTTTTGCCATGTTTTCACCGGCGACATCATCCATTCATTTCTTTAGCTGATTACACCAGGATGGTGACTTGAATTCTTTTGGCTATCACTAGGAACTCGTGCCTTCTCGCATCAGGTGTGAAGCACCTGTACCCACATACCTTCTAGACGATGTGCAGCTCAGCAGATGTGTTGGTACTTGGTTCTGGGCGAATATACACCGGCTCCCATAGCTGGAACTACCTAACGCAGCAGGTTGGGGCAGCAGCGTGTAGTAACCTACGCTCGTTGCTTACACTGCCCCCTCAGTCTGCTGCACCAAAGCCTAAGTGTAAGAGCTCTGGTTTTGTTACTCAAAACTGCGCAAGCCAGAATTTGTGCCAGACAACAGCTGAAAACAGGTAATGACTGATTAAGAACTAAGAATGAGACACAATGGGAGACCCCTCCAAGATCTAGCCTCCCCCAGCTCTGTAGATCTTGTTACTCAGTTCACCAGCCAATCAGAAAACAGCTCTATTGTTAGGCAGGCAGGTTTTCTCGGTGAGCCTAGCCAGACGGCCGACAGCCCAAAACCCGGGCGTCGTCCGGTTTGCCTCAAAACTGGACCATACCATGATACTCAAGCTGCAAATGCAGGCGTGCGGTCAGAATCATTTAGAAAAACAGTAGTCAAGAGTTACAGCCACCTAAACCCTGGTGGCGTCTACTCTAGTCCTGGTACCAATAGTGCCCGAAACTCATGAAACTTGGACCCTATGCATCATACAACGTTGCGAATGGAACAGTTCAGTCAGACACAGCACTAGACGTGTGTAGAAAGCAAAAGCACCGACAGAGACTGCCGACAGCACGACTGCCAAGGAGGAGGCTCCAGTAAACTGCGTGTAGGCCTCAGGGTGTGTTGGCTCCACCTGACGACACTCAAATAGCGTCGTGTCTCACTGTCAGTCATCTGCAAGCCAATGTGCACAAGCCGGGAGGACACAACAGAGTATAATGAGAGGTGCATAAAAACAAAAACTCCCCCATGACTCACAAGCGCAGTGCACATGGACAGGCAGAGAACACAGAGACGAAGCGGGCATGAGAAGAGAGGGAGAGAGAGAAGACCTCACGAATGCACACCAACCACACACACAGCCACGCTTGAGTGCCTTGGTCAAGAAGTCAGCCAACTGCCGTGCCGTCTCAATCCATACAATGCTCATGCCGTTATCATGTAATAACGAATGCAAATAGGGATACTTGACATTGATGTGCTTCGTACAAGTGTGATGCATGCCGTCATTGTCAGCAATGACCATGGCATTGTCATTGTAACAATGCAACGTGATGGACGGGACTAACTGACGCAGGTTGGACAATAAGCGACGCAGCCACACGCTCTCACACACACCTGAACCAAGTGCCACATACTCAGCCTCAGCAGTGTTGCGTGTAATGCAGCCTTGCTTACTGTTGCTCCAGGACACAACCATGCCGCCAACAACAAAGATCCAGCCGGTATGTCTCTTTCCGTGGCCCAGTCACTATCAATGTTGCCTGTCACCACAACGTACGGCTGTCGACAAAACATGAGGCCTCGCCGTGGAGTCAAGATGACACAATATACCCTACTGATCTTTAATTTCGAATTCTTCAAATTTGCAATTTATGTGATCTTTACATTCGTTCAAGGTTTTGGGTCCTGCAGTTATTTAGGTGGGTCTTTAACTTTCGTCGAACAAAAAAAGCGGATCCTTGAATTCGATGACAGCCCTCTTCGAATCCGCCACTTTATGCGGCAACGTCGTGCGAGGCCTGTCTGAGGAGGCGGCTTTCCGATTCTTGCGGAAATCCGCCTCGTCAGAGAGGCGCGTCACTCATTTTGTGCTCGCAGTCCGGGTGTTCAAGCCCGATGCGAGCAAATATTGACAGGAAAACATGGTCATGGTACACATACTAACGGTCACAAAAGTGAACCCCGGGCTCAAAAGATAAATTTAAGAAAACTGACCCAAAAGAAATTATTTAGGTGGCACCTAACTTATTCGACAAAAAATCATTTTTGTTGAACAGATTCATCTAAAAATTATTTAATATCGAAATTAAAGATCAGTAGGGTAGTACTCAGATTGCAGCCTCAAATTGGAATAGACACGGCTCCTGAGAGAACTGTACCATGAGGTTGACGGCGAACGCGATGTCTCGACGCGACATCGTCGCCAGGAACATCAGTCACCTGATGACACGTAAGTATATGGTCACATCGACTGGCTCCCCCACCACGGCTGGGTCAGAGCTCTCAAGCATCGCCTTACCATCGGGTGACATGGATGAGGATGCTGTCAGCACAAGGGGTAGGTCATCAGCGAAGCGTCGAGACAGGGTCTGGACGTAGGCGGCCTGATGGACATGCAAGATGCCCATAGAGCAATCATGCTCAAGCACTTTACCCAGAAAGATTCGTGCTAACCCGAGGTCCATCATCTTGTAGGCGGCATGCAGCAGATCCTTGACCTGCTAGATGGTTGCTGCCTCCGGTGACGTAATGAGCAGATTGTCGACATAGACGAGAACAGCGACGAAGGGCTGGCCCCACGGACTAATGAACAGTGCGGGGCCGGCATTGACGTGGAGGAGGCCGTAGCAAAGAAGCGTGCGACTGATCTCCTGGTTCAAGCAGCACAGTGACTACTTCAGGCCGTAAATGGCCTTTCGCATCCTCCAAACCTTGCCGGAGCCATCACCAAAGCCTGGGAGCTACACCATGTAGAGCTCCTCGCCTTCCAAAGAGCCATGGAGAAAGGTGTTTCTCACATCCATCTGATGCAGCTCCCATCTATACTTGGAAACCAGGTTGAACAACGCTTGGCTAGTCAAGAAACGACCGACCGGGGTAAAGATCTGGTCAAAGTCAACCCCGAAGACCTGAGCAAACCCCTTTGCCGTAAGACGGGCCTTGTACTTGTCTAGTGACCTGTCTGGCTTCCACTTTTACAAGAGGATTCACTTGGCACCAATGGCCTTTTGACCGGGGGGAAGGTTGAAAAGCTCGTAGACCTGATGTTTTCGGATGGCGACAAGCTCCTCGGCGCATGCAACCTCCCAGTGTGCAGCCTCCAGAGATGCCCGGGCCTCTCATAAGGTGGATGGGTCCACTGGTCGCTCTTTGGGGCAGACAGTGAGGGCGAGTGTGTCATGCCACAAATGGCAAGTGTGTGAGTGTAGCCGTAACGGCACGTTGCTCCTCTTGATGGAGTATGGCGTAGCCTAAAGCCGACCCCGGATGCAGGTCAGTGATGACCGACAAAGTTGCCAAGCCAAGCGCCTTGGTGCCAGAGTCCCCACTCACGACTGTGGGAGTGGGTCTACCAGGAGGCATGGAGCCTCGTGGGGTGACAGGGGGTTGTGGTACGAGAGGACACGAGGAGACAGCCTAAGTGCTCAATGTCAGCCTGGGTCGGAGGCTCCCTCCCAGACCACGAGTGTAATGCGCTGAAACTGATAGGGCAGCCGGCCCGGAGGTGGCCGACACAGACAGGGCAGCTCGTCTTGAGGGACTGGTGGACACCGGTGGGGAAGCTGACCAAGAGGAGCTGGCGGACACGGATGGGGTAGCCGGCCTTGAGGGGCTGGCCGACGCGGGCATAGAAGCCGACTGAGAGGGGCTGGCGGACACAGAAGGGGCAGCCGGGCCAGAGGGGTTGGCGGACACGGAGGGGGCATCCGCCCATAGGTGCTGGCGGACACGGAGGGGGCAGCCAGCCTGGAGGGGTTGGCGGACACAGACGGGGCAGATGAGCTAGAGGGGCTGGCGGACACGGAGGGGGCAGCCAGCCCGGAGGGGCTAACGGACACTGACGGGGCAGTCGGGCAAGAGGGGCTGGCGGATACAGTGGGGGCTGCCGGCCCGGAGCGACTGGCGGACCCGGACGGGCCAGCCGGCTCATGGGGGCTCGCAGACACAGAGGGGGCAGCAAGCCCGGAGGGGCTGGAGGAAACGGACAGGGCAGCCGGCCAAGAGGGCCTGGCGGACACGAAGGGGACAGTCGGCCCAGAGAGGCTGGCAGACACAGACGGGGCAGCCGGCCATGAGGGGTTGGTGGACACGGACGTGGCAACCGACCCCGAGGGGTTGGCGGACATGGACAAGGCAGCCGGCCCTGAGGGGCTGGCAGACACGGAGGGGGCAGCCGGCCCGGAGGGGCTAGCGGACACGGATGAGGCAGCCGGCCCTGAGGGGCTGGCAGACACGGACAGGGTTGTCGGCCTAGAGGGACGGGCGAACACGGACGGGCCAACCGGCCCTGAGGGACTGGTGGACAAGGGCTGGACAGCCGGCCCAAGAGGACCAGCGGGCACAGATGATAGGACACCTGGATGCGGTTGGATGGACGACGGGCCCACCTATCCCCCACGTGATGAGAGGAACAACGATGCGCCGGAGTGAATGAGGTTGCAAGGAGATAAGTCCTCAAAGAAGAGGGTGTCCCGAGACTCCACTAAGCAATGTCGAGAAGGATCCTAGAAGCACCACGCCTCCGACTGACTCGAGACGCCAAGGAAGGTGCAGGGTCGTACACAAGGTTTGAGCTTGCTGTCCTGGTGTGGGGCAGGCAACCACATGATGGCCACGCAACCCCACGCACAAGCCGGGAGGAAGTCGGCGCGCTCGCCGCACCAGTGGTGGTATGGTGTGGACAGGCGGAAAAGGGATCCGTGAGGAATCCGGTTCCAGAACCACGTCATGTTGGTCATGGCTTCAAAGTAGAAGCCATCAGAGAGACGAGACTCGACCCGCATGGTGCGGACGGCTTAAGCAATGGTGCGGTTACACCGCTCGGAGATACCGTTCTGGGATGGCATGTACGGCGCCGACGTCTTGTGATGAATGCCTCTAAAAGCGAGGAAGAGTGTGGTCTCACCCATAAACTCGCCACCGCGATCAGAGTGGAACCGGCGGAGAGGGCGACCACATTCGCGCTCCACACAGACCAGCCAGCCCCGAATGATGGGGGCAACATCACTCCTCTTTCAAAGACAGAAGACCCAGCAGTAGCGGGAGTAGTCGTCGATGAGGGTCAGGACATAGTGTCCGTCCTCTGCTACATACTCTTTTGGAAGGAGACCCATGACATCAGGATGGACCAAGTCCAATGGTCAGGATGCACGAGAGGTGAACAGGGGGTAGGTAGACTGGTGCATCTTCCCCTGAGCACAGTCAATGCACTCAGTGAGACACGGCAGAGGAAACGAGTCTGGATCAAGACCCTTGGCTAGCTGCGTGCAAAGCATGCTCTTGATAACAGTAGAGTAGACGTGGCAAAGGCGGCGGTGCAAGAGACGTGTGTGCTACGGAGAGAGCAGACTGGTGACAAACACATGGCAAGAGTTGGCAATTGGCGAGGATATAGAGGAAGGTTCAGAAAAGCACGGCACGTGCCACAAATTACCACGGGCGGTGGCATGCAGAACGACATGACCAGACGGAAGCAAAAACACAGTGCCAATACCATGGGAGTGCAAGACGTCCATGCTCATGCGGTCAAGTGCGGTGACAGACAGAAGGTTGCACTGAAGAATAGGGATGAAGAGGACGTCGGTTAAAATCATCGTCAGAAGGACCACGGAAACGAACAACACCGACGCCACGAACGGGTAAGACCAGACCAGATTCCATCCGAACTCTAGTAACATCGGTAACAGGGCCAAGGGCACTAAAGGCCTTGCAGGAGGCTGTCATGTGATGGGTGGCCCTAGAGTCCATGATCTAGG
The DNA here is from genome assembly GCA_023375785.1 of Penium margaritaceum. Classification (NCBI taxonomy): domain Eukaryota; kingdom Viridiplantae; phylum Streptophyta; class Zygnematophyceae; order Desmidiales; family Peniaceae; genus Penium; species Penium margaritaceum. The sequence continues at coordinate 35,859 of SZWC01019034.1, read as the reverse complement.
TCTAGGACGTGCCCTGGACAGGTGTCGCTAGATCATAAGCGGTCACATGGCAGTGAGCAAGGGACGCAGACGCGGTAGAAGGGGGTGTAAACCAAAGCTGCCAGTCATCCAGCCAAGTGACATCGTTGCAAAACAAGCCAAGTGGGGAGGACACGACAGAGGACAAGGCCGATGAAGATACAAGGCACAGCCATAAAAAAACCTCTGTCATACAGGGGAGTGCAGTCGAACCAGCGATGACGCAACTTGCACACCCCTGGGGAGGAGGGCAAGGAAGGCCGAGTTGGTGTCCAATGAACAACTCCGGCTGACGCTCAGGTGCGACAAAGTAGACCAACTACGACATGAAGGCACCAGAGTTTAGGAAGGAGGAAGGCGCAGGTGATGGAGGAGCGGGCACGAACGGCTGCCGATGATGCTGCGGTGGAGTTGTCAGAGGAAGCACGGATGTAGCACGAGCAGTGACAATCACGGCAGTGGTGGCGAGGCGACGTTTGTGCTGGCGACGCATGGTGACGATGACGCACGCCTCGTCTGTCAGGAGTGGACACTTGTACCACCCGTGGCCTGACTACCCACAGTTGTGGCAGACGAGGCTGTCGCCGTAGGATCCGCTGGACTGCTGCAGTGGGCCCTCACTCATCTCAACCCTGTGCTTCTTCTTATCGAACGAGGAGGCGCCTTCGGAGGACGCTGCTGCTGCAGGGGTGGCAACAACCACTGAGGCAACGGCAGGAGATACAAGGAACTCTGTGAGCTGGATACGTGACTCCTGACGAGCCTCCTCGATGCGAAGGAAGAGCTCGTATGCCTAGGGCATTAGGGTACCCTAGACGGCCATCGCGGTGAGAACATCCTGGAAGTAGTGAATGAAGACATCAGAGAAAACGTCGCTCGCACCGCGCTTGATGCCCAAAAGTGCACAGAGAGGGGGTGGTGTAGCGTCCCCAAGGCGGCGTAAGATGTCCTCTATGCGACACTAGTAGGAGGTGGTCATCTTGGTCTCCCCCATTCGGAGGGAGTTTAACTCCCGGAGTAGGCGGCTGGTCTTGGCCTCGCTGGAGGGGCGGTGAGGGCGTTTGAGTATGTGCTATGCAGCTGCGGGGTCAGGGAGGCTGGCATTGGTGAAGTCGCTGAGGAAGGGCTCTAGGGCGGGACGTGCAACTGGAGGGGAAAGTGGGACGAGGGCACACACGACACGACTGGCGTCATATACCTAGTCGACCTGGGTGGCATCTAAGGGTAGGAAATAGTAAGGCCACAGGCCCTCACCCTCTGCCCAGATCTAGAAGCTGAGCTCCCAGCTTTGGAAGTACTCACCAGACTGAAGCGGCAGCGGTGGGGTTCCGAATCCCTTTAACCTACGGTCGGCACGTACAGTGGAGCCTACAATAGACGTCACAATCTGCTTTTGGCGTTGGGTGTGTATCTGCACCAGGTATTGCGTGGCATAAGATACCGCAGGGCTCGCGTACTCAGGTGGAACAAAGGGTGCTTGTGGATGTTGCTGCTCCAGTTGCTACTACGGCTGCTCATGCCACTACTGCGGCTGCCATTGCAATAGTTGTGTTGGTGGCTACAGTTCTGCTTGTTGTTGTGTCATCGTTTCGAGTTGTTGGCGTAAGGCGGTGAGGGAATCTGTCAAGCTAGCATGACCGATGACAGATTTTGTGGGGCGTTGATGTTGATGCGTCTGATGCAGCTGCTATAGTGACGGATGTTGCTCCAACAGCTGTTACCGCTACTTTTGCTTCAGTTGTTGTTACTACTGTTGCTATTGTTGTGGTTACTGCTGCTGCTATTGCTGCTATAGTTGTAGCGGCGGTAGCTGCTGCTACTACTACTACTATTGTTGCTGCTGCTATTGCTACTGCGGCGGCTACTGTTCCGGCTGTTGTAGCAGCAGCAGCTGTTGCTACTATTGCTGCTGCTATTGTTGCTGATGTTGATGTAGCGACGGTAGTCGCTGTTACTACTGTTGCTGGTGAAACTATTTCAGGTGCTGTAGGAAGGGGGGTCCTCCAACGAAGGTAGACCCCTCCCCACAGTCAGTCATGGTGCCTCTCTTTTGTTTTTTCTTGTTTTTCTTTTTTCGTGTGATGTTGATGTTAGTAGTGACGTGAGAAATGATGTCAGTCTAGGATGGCTGACATCAGCAGTTGTTGCCGCATTATCTGTAGGGTTGCTATTGTTGATGCTCTATTTTTTTCTCCTCACGTCAGCAGTGACATGAACAGAGACGTCAGCCGAGGATGGCTAACGTCAGTAGTGGTTGTTGTTGCAGCCATTGGTGCATGAGCTGCAGAGTTGCTGGTACTATTGTTGTTGCTACAGCTGGTACTTCTGGTCTGTTGCTGCTACTGTTGTTGTTACTGTTACGGCTGTTGTTGCATTAGTAGCTGATGTTACTGCTACTGCTGTTGCAACTGGTTCTTGCTGCTGCGGCTACTGTTGCAGCAACTCCTATTGCTACTGCTGCTGCTCTTGCTAAGCTACTACGTGTTGCAGCAGCTGCTACAGCTGCTGTAGCGACTGTGGTGGCTGTTGTAGCTGCTGCAGGGCCACCTGTGGGGTGGGATTTTTTTGTGCCTTTTTTTTCTCTTCTTCATTTGTCACTGCGAGTTGCAAGCTTGTTTCTCGCTGCTCGCTACGAGCTACAAGCAGCCAGCTCGATTCTTTCTTCTCGCTTCTCGCTGCTCACTACGAGCAGCAAGCTTGCTACTAGCATCTTGCCACTTGCTACAAGCAGCGCGATGCGAACATCTGCTCCTGCTGTTGTTGGCCGTTGCTACAACTGTTGTTGCCCGCTACTATAGCTACTGCCACTGGATGCTGCTGGCTATTGCAGCAGCTGTTGCTACTTTTGCTGGCTGCTACTACTGTTTCTTGCTGCTCCTGCGGCTACATTAGTGTGCTGCTACTACTGATGCTTGCTGTGGGCTACTGCCCACTGCCGCTGCTGCTGCTATTGTGTACTGCTGCTGTTGCAGCTAGCTTCTAGGTGCGTGCTGCCGCGCTGGCAGTAGTAGCGTCAATTACCTGTCCTTGTGTCATTGCCACGTGTGTCGACTCACCTTCAACATCGGTTGGTCGTACCGGCCGCATGTCCACCCACGCTGCCACTGTCATGGGGTCAGTGCTGCCAAAATAAAACTCGACAGCATTTCCTCACGTCGGGAGCGTTTTGACAATGCCAAGCAGCGATTCAACGCTGCCGGAAAAAATCCAATGGCATTTCGCTTGCACAGGCACATTCTGGGGACCATAGGCGTTGACTGGACCTGTACGCCGATGTTCAAGTGCTTCTCCTGCTCTCTGGCTCTAACACCAAGCTGGAACTACCTAACATAGCAGTTTGGGACATCAGCATTGTTGATGCAGCATATGGGAACCCACGCTCATTGCTTACACTGCCCCCTTAGTCTGCTACACCACCAGAGCCTGAGTCTAAGAGCTCTGGTTTTGTTACTCAGAACTATGCGCGCCAGAGTTAGCGCCAGACAACAGTTGAAAACAGGTAATGACTGATTAAGAACTGAGAATGAGACACAATGGGAGACCCCTCCAAGATCTAGCCTCCCCCAGCTCTGTAGAGCTTGTTACTCAGTTCACCAGCCAATCAGAAAATAACTGTATTTCTAGGCATGCACGTTTTCTCGGTGAGCCCTGCAAGACGGCCGACAGGCCAAAACCTAGGTGTCGTCTGTTTTGCCTGAAAACTGGACCATACTGTGATACGCAAGCTGCAAACGCAGCCGTGTGGTCAGAATTAGCTAGAAAAATAGTAGTCAAGAGTTATAGCCACGTCAACCCTGGCGGCGTCTACCCTAGTCTCCGGTACCAACAGTGCCTAAAACTCATGAAACCTGGACCCTATGCATGATACAGCATTGTGAATGCAACAATGCACTCAGACACGACATTGGATGCCTATAGACAGCAAAAGCAGCGACAGAGACTGCCGGTGGCACGACTGCCAAGGAGGTCCGCCAATGGAGCTAAGCACGTAGAAGAGAGGAGGAGGCTTTAGCAAACCGCGTGTAGGCCTCAGCGTGTGTCGGCTCCACTAGAGGACACTCCAGCAGCGTCACGACTCACCGTCATTCATCTGCACACCAATGTGCACAAGCCGGGAGGACACAACAGAGTACAATGAGAGATGCGTGAGAAACAACACCAATCGTTTTGATCAATAGATCCGTGGTGTCCATAGTAAAAAACGAACCAATGGCGGTGTCCATAGTCAAGGACGATATGTCAGTGGTGTCCAGAGTCGAAAAGGTAATGACAACGGTGCCCATGTTTTCCAGGGTACGAGCGGAGAACGAATAACATGACTACTGCATCTACTATTTGCTCGAAGTATTCAGTCGTGATGGAATTGCATGTTCTAAACAAACCTCGCATGTTGACAGGCTATCTAGATAGTATGTGGTTCGTTTTGACGTTTACTGTTCTGCGACATGGAGTTCGTTCAAGCTGGAGCTATGCATGTAGACCGATTTCTTCGCGATGTGCCCGACGTTTGCGCATCGCATGGAACATGACAGTGCTATTACCAATGAATGCTCACCAAATAGACACGGCCAGCGGCAATGAGATATTGTCCATGCTGGAATTTGCCGACGATGTGCGTTCCATCAACGAATGCCGGCGGCATGTGTCGGCGTCCACTCAGTGTCACGCGAACAGGTTCAATTGGTGAATCTTTTTTTGTACCAGTCTGCACTATGAACAGGTACTAACGTGTAGATTTAAGGTGCTTCCCCGTTAGTACAATGCGATAAGTTTACACCTGCTGTTGAACTTTGACTGACATGTTGGATCAACATAGACAACGACGTCCGTCAAAATGGCCGGGCACATCATGGATGGGGTACTCCCGTAATCGACCCTGTGGCGGCTCGTCGGGCATGGGTCGCATTGAAGGAGCAGTAGGACCGGTATGTAGCACGCAACCGAGAGTTGGGACATGAAGAACCATCATGGGCCCTACCTCCTGTGAATCCGGAACAAGTTGTTGGTTTTCGCGCATCTCTCATTGTACTCTGTTGTTGTGTCCTCCCCCCTTGTGTACATCGGCATGCAGACAATTGACAAAAAGACGCGACGCTGTAGGAGTGTCTTTGAGAGGAGCCGACGCACATTGAGGCCTACACGCAGTTTGTTGGAGCCTCCTCGTCTCTTCTACGTTCTCAGCTCCATCGGTAGACCTCTTCGGCAGTCGTGCCGCCGGCAGTCTCTCTCACTGCATATGCTGTCTACACACGTCCAGTGTTGGGTCTGACTGCACTGTTGCCTTCGCAGCGCCTTGTTATGCATAGGGTCCAGGTTTCCTCTTTTTTTGGCACTGTTAGTACCGGGGACCAGAGCAGACTTCGCCAGGGTTTAGGTGACTAAAACTCTTCATTACTGTTTTTCTAGCTGATCTGACCGCACGACTGCGTTCGCAGCGGTGGTATTATGGCATGGTCCAGTTTTCAGGCAAAAGAGACGACTCCCGGGTTTTGGGCGGTCAGTCGTCTGGCAGAGCTCACCAAAAAAACCCTGCCTGCCACAAAATGGTCTTTTTTCTGATGGACGGAGTAGTAATACACCCATCGTTTTGCCAGATAAAGCAGCGGTGTCCATAGTCGAAACTGAGAAGCATGCGGTGTCCAAAGTCGAAAGCGAGAAGCATGCGGTGCCCGTAGTCGGAAAACAAATAACAGCGGTGCCCATAGTTTTTGTCGCGCGAGCAAAAACAGGCACGGTTGTTATATATTTCACGTATATATCACATTCGGCATGTCTTTTAACTTTGAGCTTCGCCGGTCGTCGCGAGCTTGCAGGAGGAGTTTCACGGCGAATCCTCCCTGCGAGCTCGCGATGACCCTGCCCAACCCCCCGAACCTACGACAAACGACGGGGTTTGTCATAGGTTTGGGGGGGTTTGTAGGATGCGGCACACTATGGGCATCTACCGGGCCCCGCGGTAGCGGGGCCCGGCAGATGCCCATCGTGCGCAAAGAAAAACAATATCCAAACCCCCGAGTGTAACTTGGGGGTTTGTCCGTTCTGGGGGGGTGGGG
>SZWC01019033.1:7675-22126 GCA_023375785.1 Penium margaritaceum | reverse complement strand
TCAAAAACGTATGTCTACAAATTCTTCGCGATGTCCTCTACGAAGGAATTTGTTTTTGTGCCCCCACAAGTCCCAAACATCCTAAATCAGAATCCATATTGTATTTGAAAGTAATATATCGGAGCTCTTCACGTCTGAAAAGTGTTCATGATTTCCCTTTTCATTGAACACATTTATGATTTTGGAGATTGGTCTCTTTTCATCGATAAAAAAACTCTGACCCTCCTCAAAACTAAGAACGGTCAAAGAACGTGTAGGTTGCTTTGCATTAAGTTGGAAGTAGAAGGTATCTACAATTTTGGTGTTTGATTGATTCACGAATGATGATCAGTCCAAGTCTCATTGTCCCCTTGTATATAAGTATAGTGGTTCCTGGTGCTCTTCCCTTGTATATGTGTATATGCATATATACAGGCTTGTGAAGACAAATTGACGTTTTAAGGTGAATGAAATTCCAGCAAGCAAGGAATGCACACAAGATTAATTTAAATGGCATGTGTCACACAAGTGACCCTGTAGAACACAAAAAGTCACCATTTAATGACTTGTAGTCAAGCTATCACACAAGCAAGGGTCTTTACCTTTTCTAGTGAGATAGTCTTCCTAAAATAAAAATAATGATTGAGAATAATCAACCATCTTCAAGCAAATGATTTCCCATTTCTCATAATGATTGGATTCATTGTTTGGTTACATGTTAAAGTACATTGTTAAAAGAAATGAGCAATTTTTGTTTTTTGATGGGTACTTAGTCTATATTGTAATGATGAGTGGAAATTATTGGTACATGTTTTCTGAAGATTTTACAATCAATTATTAATTTCAAATGTGTTTTCACAAAGAGCGTAAATTCATCTCTAATAGAAAGAGTGAGATTGAGTTGTCCTCTGATTTTCAATGAATATTCCTCGGATTATCCCTGTTAACAAAGTTAGCATTTATATAGTTCAAGGATTGTATCATTCCATGATGATGAACCCTAAACGGTTTTGAGTCTCGAACAATGATTTGCACTTCAAAAAAAAGGTTGAGCATTCCTCTCATTATGTAAGTAAAAGGGCAAGGTAAAAATAGACCATTCATCGCTTAATAATCCCCCAATTTTTACACTCTTCTTTAATTCATTCAGTTCCAGGACTTTGTGATAGTTAAATGTCAGCATTTCAGAACGATTTTCTTTTCAAAAAAGCATTCCATAATATGCGTATGTTGGAGCATGAAAGTGAACACGGCGAGGGTCACTTTCCTTGAGGGAAGAAGTGTCCACATGAAGCATTTTGTGTACCCAAACCTTAAATGGTTCTCTATTTATGAATGCAGTCTAACGATAATGTTAGTGGCCTCTTTTGTATAGCTAAGATAACTAGGAGAACAAGATACCAATTAAGCTACCACCTTGNTCTTTTACACATTGAACAACAAAAGAAAATCAAGATTTCCATTCAAAGAAGATTGTGTCTCTTTTTACAATCATCCCTATTAAAGTTTTCATTTTGATTTAATTAAACTCCTTTGTTGTCAACTATAACTGCTAGTGTATCATGGAATTAAGATGTTTCTCTAACACAAAGTTTCTTTGAATCGGACTGCAAATTTCCTTCGTGTCAAGATATCGTTCACCTTTTCAAAATCCACTCTATTCCCTTCCTCTTTCTTCCCAACATTTCCACTTCCACCCACCCTTCTCCCCCTCATTTTCCTCTTGCTTCCTTAACACACCTCATATCCCTCGCCACTGTTCTTGCCACCCATCCGCCTCATCTTCCCCACTCCCGTTTTCCTCTCTAGCTCTCTCTCTCTCTCTCTCTCTCTCTCTCTCTCTCTGTGTGTGTGTGTCTCTCTCTCTATCAAATCTCTTCTTTTTCTCTCTTCAATTTTCTCTATCCCTCTCTCTCTCTCTCCCTCTCTCTCTCTATCTAATTTCTTGCCTCACTTCCTCATTCTCCCAACCCTCCCCTCTCCTCCACCCCATCCCTCTCCCATCCTACTTAACGTATCCATCCTCTTACTTTCCTTTTCCTACCTCTTGTTACTTCTCACCCCTGTTTTTTGCTACTCCCACCTCAGCCCCTTTCTCCCTCTTCAGCTCCTCTTCTCAACATCTACCCCCTCCTAAATGTGTTGAATCCTCCCCCTCCGCCCGCTCCTTCAACCCATTGTTTTCCCATCCTCATTCTGGCCACTTCTTTTCCTTTCCCTCTCAAGTCCTTCTCTCCCCCACACACTGCTCCCATCTATAAATCTCTCTATCTCACTTTCTCTCTCACTCTCTTCATATATTCATCCCTCCTCCCATCCCACTCCCCTCCTCCCTTCCCTCCCCTCCTCCCCTCCTTTGGACCTTCATCCCTTCCCCTGAGTTTCCTTTCTATCTATCTCTCTCTCTTTCTCTTTTCTCTCTCTCCATCTCTATCTTTTTCTTTCTCTCCTTCCCTCTCCTCCTTCCTTCTTCTCTCCCTATTTCTTTCTCTCTCAACCTCTCTCTCTCTCTCTCTCTCTCTCTCTCTCTTCCCCTCTCTCTATTTCTTTAGGTATCATTCATTATTGTAGTTGCAGTCTTGGTTTAAATTGGTCCTGTGAACAACCACAGGGGGTGAGATTGAGGGATCCTTTGATTCTGAACGTGCTTTCATGTTCCAGGATTATGATGTAAAGTAGTTGGAATGCCCCATTGGGAATTTGTAATCTAGCTAGGGCAAACATGAAGAATTCACCAGTGCCTCTTATGAGTGAAAACAAGAATTTAAATGCATGCCTTTTCAGGGAACCTTCATTGTCGATGACGATTGTGAGGTCAATGTACTTGGTGCATGTCTAGCAAGTTTCAAGCTAAGAGCTCTCATGAAATGTTTTTAACGTTACTGCCATTGACGTGGAAGATAAGTTTCATGTTGTTTAGGGTGATCTTTGGCTTAATCAGTACAACCCGAACATGTGTTGGGGCATAATGACCCATAATATACAAAACAATAAGCATTCCATCACACTTTCACTTATGGATTTCTCAAAGCCCTCCCACAAGAGTAAACATGCTGTCCGTATGGCGCTTCAAGTGAAGTGATGCTTGCATAAATGGAAAAACATGTTTGTAGTTCAACTTCGTTAGGTCAACGCCAATGATCCACCGTCGTGCTTGAGTGATATCAGTTCTCTCCTTACAGTGTTTTCTGAAATTTGTTGGCCTACCGCCAAAAGCGAATGTTGGTCATACAATCCCTTTTGATTATGGAGTAAAGCCATCATTTCAGTCCATGTAACGCCTTAGTCTTGCTAAGTGTACAGAAGCCAAAAAACTTGGCCAAGGGATAGATTGAACCAAGAAGGTCTCTATTCAAAACTCCCATTTTTTTAAAATTCACTTTATGTAAAGCTACTCCAGCCTTTTTTCCGTACTCACAAGTCTCACATGCAAAGATGTGAAATTGACATGGTCCAATAAGTGTGAGCATGTATTTGTCAAGGAAACGCTAACATCTACACCTGTTCTTGCATCCTTGAATCCCAAAACACCATACGTGGTGGGCTGTGATGCAACTATCATCGAGATTTGAATAGAACTTATGGAAGAATAACTATCTGTCTTATATGAGAGCCGTAAGCTCTTAGGTGTTGAGACTCACTACACCACTATTGACCAATGGTTACTTTCGGTAGTACATGTCTTGAATGTTTGTTCCTGCTACCTAGAAGGTTCCTGGGCTGGACTTACGAAGGTTATAGACCACAATCCTTTGGTATTATTCTTGTCTCATTCCAATATTCCTTGCCAGTAAACTTGATGGAGTAAGTACACATGCAAATTCCATTTCTGGTGGGAATATTGACCTTGTCTTACAAATGTCATAGATTTGTTGAGTCACCCTCTGGTCAATGCAGTTCTCACCACACTTCAAGCATGATCCCATTCTTAGAAAAAAATATAGCAGTAGGTTGTGCCCATGCTCAATAACCCCCTATGGCACCCATCAAAACCAAAGGTGCATTTCATATTGTTCTTGTAACATATCCGCATTAGATTTTTTGAAGAACCATGGTTTGACTTGGGTGACATCGATCTGGATGGCTTGGTATATGCCTCTGGTCTCTACCGGAATTGAGACTTGGTGGTTGTGCTCAACTCCGAAAAGTTGCGAACTAAGCATTTAGGGTTAATTGACATAAATTCATGCACTCGAGTTTGAGTGCATCGGCCAAAAACGCCGCATCGGAAGGTTCTTTCCGACTTCGCCCTCGATTTCAGCGAAGACCCCTCTTTCGCCGAAATCGAGGGCGAAGTCCGAAAAGTCTGACATCGGCTTCGCCGATGTCAGAACGGTGGTCGTCGCTCGATCGCGATCGAGCGAAAACACCCTTTTCATTTTTCTTCCTACCACGCAAATCCACGTTCAACCCCTAGTTTGAAGCCCAAACGTCGAGCAAACCCATCCCCGAATTACATTCGGTGGTTTGGGGTTTTATTTTTGCGCGGGCATCTGCTGGGCCCCGCGGTAGCGGGGCCCAGCAAATTCCCTTCCATCGCAGGGGGAGTCTCGGACCCCCCATCCAACGTACCCGCAAACCCCCCTCGAACAGTCACAAACCCCTCGCTTAAGGGGTTTGTGAATGTTTGACGACTTTGCTGGCGAAGCTCCGCCTGCGACGTCGCAGAGCCGGGCGAAGTCCAAATTCGCCCCCCGAAGTCGGACTTCCGACCCAAAATCGTGCACTAATGTGCGAGTGCACGATTTTGGGTCGATTAACTCAATCTCGAACTAAGATGCTTTTTGAAATCCATATCCTGATAGTGGCTGACCACCTTCGTGAAATAAAATGAATAAGGCTCTCTCAAAGCGTGATTGGTCTCCTGGATGGTGGTGAAAGTACGCAAGTACATCCAAGCGTGTGACTCCCACATCTACAACAAGTTAAGCAACAAGGCACTTGCAACATTGCTGAAGCCCCTCGTAGTGCCTAACTCCTCATGGGAAGAAGTGAGCATGGATTTCGAGTTTCTCCAATGTTATGCAACATCACAAATAGTCCAGCCAACACCTACAATGCTCGTAAGTAAAAACTCAGTATGAGGTCCATGGGCTCCTCCAACATAGCAAACGTACAAAAAAACGTGTTGTTAAGGAATACCTTATGAGGTGGGCCCAATGTGGACCAAAAGACAACAGTTGGGAGCATAAGAGTTTCCTCTCGGCCACCATGATGAAGGAATATTTGCAAAACCAGGCTGCTTGGTTTTGGACAAGTGCCCCGTAGTACACAACCTTGGCACAAGCCTCACACAGGTAGCCTCTATCAAATTAGAGACAAGAGCACAACAACAATGATCTTGGAAACATGGGGACGCCCCCGCTGATGGTTGTGAGTACGCTCCTTGTAAGAGGGGGAAGAAGCCCTAGTAGTGAAAATTCCTAATGTGAACTTGGCTTATATATTTTCCATTACTTGACCAACAAAGCATGCCCCATTTCACCAATACCCAATCTAGAACCTCCAAAACTCAGGATAGTTCACAATAGAGGGGGAGGAATGTATCATTCCTCCCTGTTCACCCACTCTGTTACACCATACCTGACTCCATGAAGCAGAAACAATATTGATGTATATTTTTTATTAAGTGTGTTATTAAACACCTGTATATAGGTGCATGTTGTGAACCTTAATTGGAAATGAGAGAACTAGCTTGTCATAGTATGCTATTTTGCATATGGCTACTTGATAAGAGAATGTAAAGACGCTATTTTTGGTTACTATGATGGAATTTGTTCATCCTCCGATTTTCCATGTTTTGTTCCACAAAATATGTGTCTATATTCTGGCTACTACTTTGCTGTCCACACACCAACGCCATTCGTTAGGAATCACTCAATCTCTTATATGGAATCAAGGTTTGAGTTAAACAAATGGAAAAACTGCTAGAAGAACTATAACTTCCTTATGGAGGTCAAAGGCACAAAACTCCCCAAAACGCTTGAGGCATACAAAGGGGATGTTCATGGACAAAATTGTGAAGCCAATGCACTGGAAAAGTTTCGGAAAAAGATCATTCTTCACCATCCACATAACCTAATGGATACTTGTGAAATGTGAAGGGTGAATATAAATAACCTTGGCAAAAGCAAAATGGATCCTAGTCTAGCTAACTACAACCACAAAAATTTTGATTGCCCAAAACATGTGAGTCATATTTTTGAAGATATATCCATTGGTAGAAACAACATGTTTGTAATGATTTAAGCACTGTACAAAGGATTGATTGGCTGATCTTTAAATTGACAAGTTGTCTAATTGTGTACAATTGTTGTGTCATGGGAGCAAGCACGTGGGACAAACCTAGAAAATTTGAGTCTCGTGGATATTCTCTAGATGAAAGGTTTTTGCGTGATTTATGTATAGTAAAACCCTTGTCCAAATAAATCTTGGTGTGGTGGAGGCAAACAATATGGTGGCCAATCTAGTAGGAGGTGAGAGTATAATTGATCGATCATTTAGTAGAAACAAGGCATAAGGAAATCTGAATGTGTATGTTCACGACTTGGTTTGTATTTTAGCAAGGAATAATTTTTGATCCAATGCATTCCTCCATGATTGAACGCAAGAAGTTGAAGCAAGTAAAAAGTAACAAATATGTAATAGAATAAATGCACTTATTCCTGCTACAATGAACAATGTACATGAGGTGAATATCATTAAAAGGGAGGATGAAAGCCATCCTATCATCATTTTGCAAAGGATGTTTATGTGAGTGATCAAATGAAGCTTGTTTGTAGAAAATCAAGAAACTATCAAGGTTTGTTTCCTAAAGATTATGCCACATCGGGTTGGACAATTTAGCAATGTGGAGAAGATGCTAAATGTTTCTCAAAGTTTAGATGTTTTAGCTCATAAAACTTTCCATCTATTGTTTCACATCTCCCTTCTTTCTGCCATTATTTCTAAAAATACCTTATAGGGTCTTGAGGCATATCCACTGACAGCCAAACGAGAGACCAACATGATGTAAGAATGAAGGTACCAATATATACCCATAAGAGGATCTCAAGCATATGGTGGAAATGCCATTGAATGTGCATCAAAGGGGTTGTAACGAGGTGTTAATACATTTAGAGCATGATTGGGGCCTTTTGGGTGTTCATGGTAGCATGCATTGTTTGATATTTCGAAATTGATCCCATGTTTTTGCTAATATATTCTTGAATTCGATAAAGGTACGAGAGGATAAGAGAGTGAGTGAATGAAAACAATGAGATATGGATACGATGTGAGATATGGACAACGTTCTTCAACGTTGTCCCATAATTATCTGTTAAAAAATCAGGGATGAGTTCTGTGCAAATTTTGAGTAATGCATGACATGCAAAAGTCATCAGAGGGCTTGCTCTAGAGGAAACCTTGGCATTTTTCAAGGCTATAACACAAGGAATGACTACAAATCCTATATGATGATAGTACTTCTAGAGAATGAAAAACAAGGTTATTTATTTTAAAAATGCTACGATGAGGACGTGACATCCTTAGAAGATTACTTACCAAAGTATTGTATGTGTATTATTTGAACGCACATGGATGAAGAGAGTTCATGGACTGGGATGGATGGAAATAGAGGGTTATCTCAAATTTGAATTCAGGTTCAAGTAAGGAACCTTGTAATGGTTGAAATGAGTTTCTGTAGCAAAGTAGAATGGCATGGTAGCAAGGACAAGGCTGGAATTCCAGGTTCATCAAAGACTATTGTTTTACCCTTTGTAATTAAACTTTCATATGTTCTCATTTTATTGGTATATTTTTGAAATAATTTGAAGTAAAATTCTTTTATGCAAATATTCAATGAACACACATAGTCCTAATAATTAAATATGAATGAATCTTGATTGAGGATATTCGTATCTATACTATGGTCACCAAGTGCAAGAGAAAAACATATGTCAAGTACGTTCAAAGATTTAGAAAAATAATGTGGAGAAAATTGATACATTCATGGGTGAAAGTAAACTTGAACACATGTTTTACAACATGTTCTAGAGTAATATCAATTCTACATATACAATCATAAAATAAGGGATAATATGTACACAAATCAAAGTAAAACAGTTATAGTAGTTATCCTCTTATAAGAAGTAGGCGTTGTAGGTCAACAAGTTTATAATGGGATTCAGTACATGAGACATGACTATTATGTAGTTGAACCACAAGGTTAAAACATTGGATTTCTTGTAAATGATGAAACTTATTTCCAAAGTTCTCTAAACAATGTCTGATATCCAAGTGCCAAAGGCAGCATTTCGTAATACGAATGACCTTACATGTTCTTAGTGTGGAATGTGGAGCACCTGGTGGTAGGCCGGTTACGTTGAGACCAAAATTCATACTAAGAGTAAGTGGAAAAAGAGATTTTTTTGTGGTTTTTGATAATAAATAAAGTGCGTCTGGCTTCAAGTTTTGAGCTGATTAATTTACAGGAATAAGTTTCTCCATGATTTCCTAAGTCAGGTGAAGGGTCCTTGAGAAGTTGAGGGTGGAGGATGAAGGGTCAGGAGGAAGTTAAAGGGTAATTTGTAGTCAATGGGAAACCTGGTGTTTTTAGGGGTCATTAGAAACTAGATTTTGGAAGGAAGTTCAATGATGAATTAAGTTTACGTTGTTCCCGCCAAAGAATATTACTTAGTGTTGTATCTTGAAAATTTGAAAAGGACATGTGGATTGTTTTGACGGATTACGGTAAGCCTCGTCTCTAAGAGATGTGGTTAATGGGGGTCTTTTTTTCACTGGTTTTCAAGTGCATGCGTTTAGTTTGTGATTTTTTCCTATATGGAAAGCTTCATTTCCACCCCTATGGGGGGGTTCAATGCGTGGGGCTAGTGTATGAGTGTAATGGGCTCGTTCTTCACACAAAAGTACAATTATCATGCACTCAGTGCGTTATTTCATCCAATATAGAAAACTGGACCCCCACCCTTATAGGGGAGTCTAATCATGGGGCTTGTGTATAAGGAAGTGACCTCGTTCCCCACACAAAGTACACTAATCACGTACGTGTGCGTGATTTTATCCTCTACAGAAAACTAGACCTCCTCTCTTATGGGGGGGGGTACAGTGTGTGGGGCTAGTGTATGAGGGCAGTGCGCTTGTTCCTCACCAAAAAATACACTGATCACGTTCTCAGTGCGTGATTTTGTCCTCTATAGAAAACTGGACCTCCTCCCCTAAGGGGGGGTATTGTGCGTGGGGCTAGTGTATGAGCGTAGTGCGCTCGTTCCCCACACAAAAATACACTGATCATGCTCAATGCATGATTTTTTCCTACATAAAAAACTTTAATCCCTACCCTATGGGGGGCTCTAGTACATGGGGCTAGTCTATGAGGGCCGTGCGCATGTTCCCCACACAAAAGTACACTGATCACGCACTCACTTCGTGATTTTGTCTTCTATGGAAAATTGGACCTCCTCCTCTATGTTGGGTCTAGTGCGTGGGGCTAGTGTATGAGGGCAGTGCGCTCATTCACCTCACAAAAATACATTAATCACACACTCAGTGCGTGATTTTGTCTTATATGGAAAACTAGATCTCCCCTAGGGGGGTGTCAAGTACGTGGTGCTAATTTATGAGGGAAGTGTGCATGTTTCCCACATAAAAGTACCGGATCATGGATCCAGTTTGTGCTTTTATCTTCTATGGAAAACTGGACCTCCACCCCTATGGGGTGTCTAATGCGTGGGGCTAGTGTATGAGTATAATGTGCTCGTTTTCCCCACAAAAGTTCACTGATCACGCATTCAGTGCATGATTTTATCTTATATGGAAAACTAGATCCCCACCCCTATGGGCGGGTCCAGTGCGTGGAGTCAGTGTATGAGGGCAATGCGCTCGTTTCCCACACAAAAGACATTGATCATACACTCAGTGCATGAATTTGTCCTATATGGAAAATTGGGTGTCCTCCCCTGTGGTGGGGGCAGTGTGTGAGGCTTGTGTATGACGGAAATGTGTTTGTTCCCTGCACAAAACTATATTGATCACGCACTTAGTGTATTATTTTATCCTATATGGAAAATTGGACCCCCACCCTATGGGGGGGGATCTAGTGCATGGGGCTAGTGTTTGAGTGCAGGATGCTCGTTCCCCCTACAAAAGTAGACTGATCTCACATTGAGTGCGTGATTTTATCCTACATGGAAAACTAGATACCCACCCTTATTGGGTGGTCACTTGCATGGGGTTAGTGTACGAGGGCAATGCTCTCGTTCCCCACACATAAAAACACAGATCATGCACTCGGTGCGTGCTTTTGTCTTATATGGAAAACTAGACCTCCTGTCCAATGGGGGGTCCAGTGCGTGGGGCTAGTGTATGAGGGAAGTGTGTTTGTTCCCCAAACAAAGAACACTGATCATGCACTTAGTGCGTGATGTTGTCCTCTATAGAAAACAGGAACCCGGCCCTTTTGGGGGGGGGGTCCAGTGCATAAGGCTAGTATATGAGGGTAGTGCGCTCATTCCCCACAAAAAATACAGTGATCACTGACTTAGTGCATGATTTTGTCCTTTAATGGAAAACTGTTTGCCCCCTATGGGCAGGTGCAGTGTTTAAAGCTAGTGTATGAGGGTAGTGCGCTCGTTCCCCATACAAGAATACACTGATAACGCACTCAGTGTGTAATTTTGTCCTATATAGAAAACTAGACCCCCACCCCTATGGGGGGGTCATGTACGTGGGGCTAGTGTATGTAGATAGTCGATGTGTACATAAAAAATTTGAGTACATTAGAATTTTAGTGCCCTTCCCTAGTGCGAGAACAATACTAGAGTGCACTCAAAACCCAATGCGTGATTGGCCCGCCATCAACCATATATGTGGGTGAATAGGTGCTTGGCTAGTTTCCATGCATGTGTTTATGTGTGTGTGTGTGTGTGTGTTTGTGTGTGTTTATGTGGGTTTTTGTGTGTTTTGAGGTTGTAAGAGAGTTGATATGTCTATGCAAGAACATGCTTGCGTATGTATGTTTAAGTATGTGTGTGTTTGTGCATGCACATATGATTGCATGTAACCAATTTTCTATCCTAGTGAATATTAAAGTGCATGTAGCACTACTATCATGTTGTATTGTTGTTGAATATGAATCTATGTGTCCAAAGGGAAAAAAGTGAGAGTGAAATCAAAGTGAATACATGGATTGAAGGAAGAACCTTTTAAGCAGCTAGTACGACCATGATACTTCCAAGAAATTGGAGAGAGGTTTACATGTGGCCAAAACACGCCATGTCTTGTGTGTGAGACAACTTCACAAGAAAATAGTGTAGAACGTTAAACGTTATGCAATGGAACAAAATATAAAGGTCCACTTGAAGTTTAGACAGATATATGATTGATTAAAAATGAAACCCTTGACCTTTTAGAGTAAGTTGGAGTCCGGTGTTGTTTTCTTATTTATGAAGGTTTGGATATTATTTTGATTTTGTAGTTTAGCTTCTTAATTATACATGTTTCTAGTTTGCAAATTTCGATAAAATTCAGTGGCAATAATGCAATGCTGCTTTTCAAGAGCACAATCCCATGTATTTATTAATTCTACATTCTCATAGAATCATATTAAGTATGGTCAAGTATGTGTCAGTCAAAATGTTTGTGGATAATCTATTTAGTATTTGATTTCAATGAATGCCTCTTTAATCTTCATATAAAAAATATGCTTTGTCCCAAGGTATTGTTGATGATGTGTTTCATTCATGATGTTTTTGAAAGTCGGTTTGCAGATATTTTTGTATTCATGGAAACTCAGTTAGGGAGTTTTTATGGCCAAAGGAAAAGAAAATTGATGTGACATTGAGAACTGTTTTCTAATAATAAAAATTAATTCTTCATGCTCCTTTTTGTTCCTGTAAAAAATCAAGTTTTTGAAAATGTGTACAAAGACATAAAAAAAATTTACTTTGAGGTTGGCATGCTCTTAGCATTATGATCTAAGGATTATGCCACTAGGATGTGACTGATGAACTGTCATTGAAAAAGGAAATAATGTACTGTTACATTCCCCTTTTCTTTGCTTATTTGTTTTTTTTATGTTTGTATAGACCAATCAATGTGGCCGTCATTTGGAATTGTCATATTTATTGATATATATTGCGAATAACGTTTCAGGTTTTGAATAATCAGCAAAATGATCCATGTGGATTGTTGCAAGATTTTGTCTTAGTATTTAAGTTATGCATGGTGGGGCTCTCTCAAAAATAATGTCACAACTGCGGCGGATTAGAGGAGGATGATGAAGGTGTGCAATATTAAAAAATATAGCACTCTTGAATTTCAGAATTGGCTTGAAGGGATTTTTTTGTATTCTTTTATTATAGAAAAACAAAATGGTGCAAAATTATTTCTTCAATCCATCTGTTTTACTTGGAATAATTTGATTAGCATATTAAAACTGGTTCAAAGTTCTTGATTCTACTTAAGATCGTAAAACAGTTTTGTTTATATGATTGTGATCAAGAGTCAAACTCATGCATGCAGAGAAAGTAGAATATTTTGTTTTATTTGTTTTCCAAAAATTTCAAATTTCATATTTATAAATTTTACTATTATGTTTCATGTTTCAAATATGTATTATTTATTGATTGTCTTCTTTTCTTATTGTAAAGTTTGTTTATCATGGTTTTACTATTTCACCGTGCCAAAAAGGCCTGATTTATAGTTTCAATTCTACATAATGATTATGTTGAGTTAAATGCGGCTGTTATTTCATGGAAAATATTTGATTTACGTTTTAAGTATATTAGTTTCAGCTGTACATGGATATGGTAGCTACATTGAGAACGAAAATGTTTGAAATTGAATACTGATATAAGGAATATAATACATGATTTAATGACCAGACCATAAATAAATGAAAATTAAATATGAAGAAAAAGTCAAAACCAATTAGACATAATAAATTTGTCTCGTTTAAATTGGTGCTTTTTAGTTCTCTTGTTGTGAAAACAGTTTTTCATATTTTCTCTCCTTTGGTTCATCATGAAAGTTGATTAGATTGCCATCTAGGTCACATTTTGTAGGCCTTCAAAAAATGGGTGAATAAATTTCTTTCGAAAGAGCTTAGTAAACTTTTGCCACTTCAGGATGTTCCTCAATCTTGATATTTGAGTACTTTTCATCCTTTCATATCTTACTATATTGTTTAAGTAGTAAGAATTAAAGGAGATTTTTGAGTGATTACTGATATTATTCTGTTCGTTGTGCATATGAGCAGAGTCCATCCCTGGTGCTTGATGGCATGGCAATGTTTAAGAAAAGTTTCCGCTTTCTTGATAATGGCTGGTCTTGAAGGCTTTGAATCGATCGTGTCATTTACAGGCAGTTTAGAAATCTGTTGACAGTTTATGGCCAATATGGATTACGATGCTAAACCGTACCTCGTTGCCGAAGGATCACGTGAAGTATGGCCAAACGAAACAATCATGTTTCGTTCTCAAGGCTTTTAATGCTTGTTCAAAGTTGGCTACCGTTTTTTGATGAGATGCCCTTTGAAAACGAGACGAAGGGGATCGATGGGCGAGCCGCGTGTGCCCACTGGAATGTCGTTAGAGCGTCATACCCGACAGCGCCGCTCCCCGTATCATCGACCTCGTCACAGAGGAGGACGGAGACACTCATTTGTTTCCTTTGACGAAAAAGATACAACTGCAAGCACACAAGCAACCAAAAACCCTCCTTGGCTGTCTCAAGAATTGATGGCAGCCCACAGAAACAGCGGAATTTGCAAATGCAGCAGCAGCACCAGCTGTAGCAAGAAGCGCAGCGGGAGCATGTTCATGGCGGGTCGTTCTACCACGCGAAGTGCGGTGCCACTGCCAACCACCGCCACAGTGGCGGTGTTGTGGTTGTGCGTTTGCTACATCCTTACCATCAATCCCAGCTACCGCTGTGCTGGCCAATCAATGAGTTGGCGCCAGCTTCAGCACAACCAATGTCAGACCATCGGTGAGCAGCTGCGCCTAATGTTGAGCTTCGTTGCAGTCGCTGCTTGAGATCCCCTAATTCCGCCACTCTCCATCCCTCACCTCCCTCGCCTCCCTCACCTCACCCCTCCTCTCTCTCTCTCTCTCTCTCTCTCTCTCTCTCTCTCTCTCTCTCTCTCTCTCTCTCTCTCTCTCTCTCTCTCTCTCTCTCTCTCTCCCTCCTTCCCTTCCTCCCTCCCTCCCTCCATCCCTCCCTCCTTCCCTCCCTCCCTCCCTCCCCCCTCCCTTCTTCCCTCCCCCCCTCTCCCTCTACCGCTCTCTCCCTCTCTTTCTGTCACTCTGTTCATCTGTCTGTCTGTCTGTCTGTCTGGCTGTCTGTCTGTCTGTCTGCCTGTCTGTCCGTCCGTCCGCCCGCCCGCCCACCCGCCCGCCAGCCCGCCCGCCTGTCTGTCCGTCCGTCCGTCCGTCCGTGTGCAGCTGCGCCTGATGTTGAGCTTTGTTGCCGTCC
>SZWC01019031.1:3556-15674 GCA_023375785.1 Penium margaritaceum | reverse complement strand
CCCCCCCCTCTCTCCCTCATCCTCTCTCCCTCATCCTCTCTCCCTCATCCTCTCTTCCTCATCCTCTCTCCCTCATCCTCTCCTCCTCATCCTCTCTCCCTCATCATCTCTCCCTCACTATCTCTCCCTCATCCTCTCTCCCTCGGTCTCGTTCCATTCGTCCAGCAACCATTGCCTCTTTGGTCGACAAATGCACTCCATTCGACCTCCAGACCAAAAGAGTACTCTCTCTCTCTCTTGGATGTGATGAGAGTTGTTGACATTGTGCACATACGGTCATTGCGTGTGTGCTGACATTTCATCTTCGTGTCCCTGGCTTGCTCGCTTGCTCTGCCCGAGTGGGTTCTCTGCGTTTTTTTTTTTGTTTTTTGGGGGTAATTTGGCGTGTTGCAGCTACCTCGGATTCAGAAGAACGACCCCGTCGCCCGCTACTTTGGCTTGAGCCGAGGGCAGGTGGTGAAGATCATTCGAGACAGCGAAACGGCGGGCAAGTACATCAACTATCGCCTTGTGGTCTGAATCACTCACCGAGCGTCCTCGCGGACGGTTGGGAGGGTGGTGGTTGGGGGGGGGGGGGGGGGGGGGGGGGGGGTTACTTTTAGGATTGGATGTTCCCTAACATTTTTCTTTAGTGGAAAAAGTCAGTGCTGGAAAAGGAATGCATTTGCCGCTCAAATAGTGTCCTTGCTCGGAATCGTGTGATACGGACTGCGTCTTGCCACTTGTAGCGCTCCCTACCACCGTGGACTCAAGATGCTCTTGCAGTACGTCAACTTAGTCAACTTCATCTGCTGTGTGCCCAGGTAGCCGGATTAATCTTGTTTGTGGAGGAACCGGTGCCAGCTCCGCCTGTTTAATTCAGTGAGTCAACATAGACGATCCAATGAAGAGGGTTAATCCTGTCGTCAGATACACCTCCCCTATCCTGGTGTTGTGAGGACGTTGTTACTATTCGCACGTCGGCGTTGAACTTTGCCATTGAAAGCACTTGACCAACTATTATGGAAACGCAAGTAGAGATGTGTTGAGCCCTCAATAGCAGAAGTCCCAAGAGTGCAGAAGAATTACTAAAAGGTGTCTTCAGCGTAGTGTTGGTAGTACGATTTGAGCCAGAAAGTCGAATGGGATTGTAAAGTCGACTAATCAAGGGTCATAACTGCTCGGAATCGAGTAGATCGAACCCGTTGACTTCATCAACGATTCGAGTTCGATCTGTCGAGGGGAGCAAAAAACGGTTAATTTTGATCTATCCCAAACGATCAATCTGATTAATCAAATCGAGATCAAATGCACGTAAACAAAGAATTCCATGGCACAATCAACGGTTTGTACACAACATAATGCCCCTGGCGACGTCCAACATGGTTTCGTTCGAAAACTCAAAAATTGTATGTCAATCGATTTGATCGAACCATGTGTAATCGTCCAACGGAGGGAGAATCCAGCTGAACTCCTGATCGCCCCCATTTTCAGCCAACCATGTCTAAGACGCCCCCATTCTGAGAAAAATGGCTACTTCGCCCCCATGCGAAAAACTTATGGCTGGGTCGGCCCTATTTTTTTATTAGTCTCCTATGTTGCCCCCCGTTTTTTTAAATGGCTACCTCGCACCCATTTTTTTAACGAATTGTCGAGGGTTTGGGTTTACTCATGTCGACGTCGACGGAGCCTCGTCTGGCCTTCATCAACCGGCGTCCACGCTTTCGCTCAAAAAGCGTAACGGTGAGAAGATTCTAGGAAGCTTCCTAGCACGCTTGCCACTGACTGGGCATGAGCGCTTAGTCAGCTCGTGGCGTCAACACAGGTCGGACGCGAAATGGCAAGGGTTTGGCTAGACGACACGACACGGTATCAAATGTACTTCCATCAATGAACACATACATAGAGAGATAACAAATGACAAGTCCACAGCATAAATACTTGTCGCGGCACACGACAGGTGTCGCACGCGGCAGTTTAAGGTCTCTCCTAAAAACTAGCCCAAAAACATTGTTTTGGCTGTAACTCTGCGCATTCAAATCATAACACTACACCGTCTGAACCTGTAGATGCATAATCTTGAGCCGGACGCTACGACTGGTCACACGCATAAGTCCGGCACCGATCGGTGGAAAGACAATGCAAAACATGCAAATCGGGCTCAAGAGCCACTCAACCGAGAAAACTCTAGCGTCTGCAAAAAATCGCAAAGCACCCTAGCAAGCACCCAGGGCGTTGTGGCAGCTCTCTGGCAGCTGCTGGTGGATGGAGCGACCACTCGTCGGTGCTCCGGCGCCAGCGGCGTCCGCATCAAGGATAGGCTCCACGAAAACTGCACGAGGTCCGAGACAGCATCCACGGCGGTGGGGCAATCGTCGGTCAGTTCCGAGTGGGAAAACCTAGGTAGCAGGTTGGGGCAGCAGCGTTGTTGATGTAGCGTGTGGGCTTCCACACTCGTTGCTTAAGTCAGCTGCCCCCTCAGTCTGCTGCTCTAGAGTCTAAGTCTGGAAGCTCTGTGTTTGTTACTCAGAAATGCGCGCGCCAATGTAAGCGCCAGAAAGCATCTCAAAACTGAAAGTGACTGATTAGGAATGAAGAATGAGCAACAATGGAAGACCCCTCCAAGTTCTAGCTCCCCCCCACTAGTGTAGAACTTGTTACTCAGCTAACCAGCCAATCAGAAAATAGTGCTAGACCTATTTTCTGGCAGGCAGGGTTTTCTCGGTGAGCCCTGCCAGACGCCCGACAGCCCAAAACCCGGGCGTCGTCTGTTTTGCTTGAAAACTGGACCATACCATAATACCGACGCTGCAAACGCAGTCGTGTGGTCACAATCAGCTAGAAAAATAGCAGCGAAGAGTTATGGCTGCCCGAACCCTGGTAGTGCCTACGACAGTCAGTGACGCCAAGCAGGACCACACAGCAGGAGACATGGACCCTAGACATAGCATGACGATGCAGACGCAATGCCGCAACCAAAAACAGAGCTGAGTGCATGGAAATAGCATCTGCAGTGGCAGTGACCGCCGGCGGCTCGACCGCCGCGGAGGCCTGTCGATGGAGCTGAGCGCATCGCCGTAGGGAGGAGGCTTCAACGAACGATGTGTGGGCTGCAGCGCGNCTCGTTGCTTAAGTCAGCTGCCCCCTCAGTCTGCTGCTCTAGAGTCTAAGTCTGGAAGCTCTGTGTTTGTTACTCAGAAATGCGCGCGCCAATGTAAGCGCCAGAAAGCATCTCAAAACTGAAAGTGACTGATTAGGAATGAAGAATGAGCAACAATGGAAGACCCCTCCAAGTTCTAGCTCCCCCCCACTAGTGTAGAACTTGTTACTCAGCTAACCAGCCAATCAGAAAATAGTGCTAGACCTATTTTCTGGCAGGCAGGGTTTTCTCGGTGAGCCCTGCCAGACGTTCGACAGCCCAAAACCTGGGCGTCGTCCGTGTTGCCTGAAAATTGGACTATACCATAATACTGACGCTATGAATGCAGTCGTCCGGTCAGAATCAGCTAGAAAAATAGGAGCAAAGAGTTATGGCTGCCCAAACCCAGGCAGTGCGTATGACAGTCAACAATGCCAAACAGGGCCATACAGCAGGCGACATGGACCCTAGGCATCGCATGATGTTGCAGACGCAATGCCACAACCAGACACAACGCTAGGTGCATGCAGACAACATCTGCAGTGGCTGTGACCACCGGCGGCCCGACCACCGAGGAGGCCTGCTGATGGAGCTGAGCGCATTGCCACAGGGAGGAGGCTCCAGCGAATGATGGGTGGGCCTCAGTGTGTGTCGGCTCCACCAAGGGACACTCCAACAGCGTCGAGTCTCGTTGTCAGTCATTTGTACGCCGATGTACACAAGCCGGGAGGACACAACAGAGTACAATGAGAGATGCACGAAAACCAACGCTCCCCCATGACTCACAGGCGTAGTGCACATGTACGGGCAGAGACACAGTCAATGACCAAACACCCCCAGGCCAAGCAGAGATGCAAGCAGGGACAGAGAGAGTCACTCATGGACGCACGTCGACTGAAATCACAGCCTTCTTGAACGAGTCGTGCTTCAGTGCCTTGGTCAAGAAGTCAGCCAACTGTCGTGCTGTCTCAACCCACACGATGCTGATGCTGCTGTCATGCAACAACGAACGCACATAGTGATACTCAACGTTGATGTGCTTTGTGCGTGTGTGATACATGCCGTCATTGTCGGCGATGGCCATGGCACCCTCATTGTCACAGTGCAACGTGATGGATGCGACGGATTGACGCAACTCGGACAACAGACGACGCAACCACACACTCTCACACGCGCCTGAGCCAAGAGCAACGTACTCAGCCTCAGCAGTGCTGCGTGCAACACACCCGTGCTTGCCACTACGCCAGGACACAAATGAGCCACCAATCAGAAAGATCCAGCCTGTGCGACTCTTACCGTCCGGACAGCCGGCCCAATCACTATCGGTGTAGCCCATCGCAACAACAGACGGCTGACGGCGGAACATGAGACCTCGCCGAGGAGTCGATATGACATAATGCAGTACTCGGATCGTGGCCTCGTACTGGAGGTGACGTGACTATTGAGAGAACTGGGCCACGAGGTTGATGGCGAACGCGATGTCTGGGCGTGTCGTCATCGCCAGGAACATCAGTGACCCGATGACTCGCAGGTACGTGGTCACGTCAATTGGCTCCCCCACAACGGCTGGGTCAGGACTCTTCAGCTTCACCTGGCCATTGGGTGACATGGGTGAGGATGCGCTCGGCACGAGAAGCAGGTCCTCCGCAAAGCGAGTGGACAGTGTCTGCACATAGGCGGCCTGGTGGATGTGCAGGACGTCCTGGGAGCGATCATGCTCGAGCTCCATGCCTAGGAAGACCGTGGCAGATCCGAGGTCCTTCATCTGGTAGGCGGCGTGCAACAGGTCTTTGACACGCTGGATGGCAGCCGTGTCTGGTGACACAATGAGCAGATCGTTGACGTAAACCAGAACAGCGGCAAAAGTCTGGCCTCACGAACTGACGAACAGTGCGGGGTCATCGGTGTTGCGTTGGAGCCCACCACGAAGGAGCATACTGCTGATTTCTTGGTTCCAGCGCCGAGGCGACTGCTTCAGGCCATAGAGGGCCATGCACAGTCGCCAGACTCTCCCAGTGCCATCGTCGAAGCCTGGGGGCTGTACCATGTAGAGCTCTTCACCCTCCAGTAAACCATGGAGAAAAAGCATTGCTCACATCCATCTGATGCAGCTCCCACCCATGCTGGGCGACCAGGCTGAAGAGTGCCCGGCTTGTGGAGAACCGACCAACTCGGGCAAAGATCTGGTCGTAATTGACCCCAAGAATCTGGGCAAACCCCTTGGCTGTAAGGCGGGCCTTGTACTTGTCCAAGGACCCGTCAGGCTTCCACTTGCGCCGAAAGACCCACTTGGCACCGATGGCCTTCCGTCCTGGAGGAAGGTCGACGAGGTTGTACACGTGGTGCTGTCAAATAGCGGCGAGCTCATCGGCACAGGCAGCGCCCCAGTGTGCGGCCTCAGGAGAGGCTCGTTTCTCGCGCAGGGTGTCTGGGTCCTCCGGGCGTGCTGTGGAGCGGACTAAGAGAGCTTGTGCATCTCGAACCCCAGGTGGGATGTGCGCGAGTGCAGTCACGACAGCGTACCGATGCTCATGATGAAGCATGGCATAGCCCAGTGCGGAGCCCGGGTGAAGGTCTGTAATGATGGCCGAGGTGGTCAAGCCGAGGGCCTTGGTGCCAAGATCCCCACTCACGTATGTGGGAGTGGAGGAGACACGTGGAGCCACGGGGGGTCGAGGCGCCATGGAGCGCAGTGCGACGATGTACGCGCTCACCGACGGTCTGGGTCGGAGGCTGCCGCCTGGGCCACGCGTGTAGCGTGGCAGGGCAGGCGATGGCACTGAGTCCGCCGGGCCAATGGAGGCAGACGGGGTTGCTGGCCCGGAGGGGCCCGCGGATGCAACCGGGGCTGCTGGCTCTACTGGAGCGACTGGAGCTGCTGGCCCGGAGGGGCCAGTGGACGCAACTAGGGCTGCCGGTCCGGAGGGACCAGCGGATGCAACTGGGGCTGTTGGCCCGGAGGGACCAACGGACGCGACTGGGGCTGCCAGCCCAGAGTGACCAGCAGACGCGACTGGGACTGCCGGCCCGGAGGGACCAGCGGACGCGACTGGGGCTGCTTGCCCGGAGGGACCAGCGGACGCGACTGGGGTTGACGGCCCGGAGGGACCATCGGATGCGACTGGGACTGCTGGCCCGGAGGGACCAGTAGATGCGACTGGGACTGCCGGCTCGGAGGGACCAGCGGCCGCGACTGGGGTTGCTGACTCAGAGGGACTGATGGATGTGTCACCCGGAAGTGGCAAGACAGAGGATGGACTCACCACTCCCCCACGCGACGGGATATACACAGACGAGCCGGAGTGAATGAGGTCACGGGGAAACAGGTCCTCGAAGAAGAAGGCGTCTGGGGACTCAACGATGTAGTGTCGGGAGGGATCCCAGAAGCGTCAGGCCTTGGACTGACGAGAGACACTGAGGAAGGTGCAGGGACGTCCGCGGGGGGCGAGCTTGCCGCCCTGCTATGGGGCGGGCAGCCACACAATGGCCACACAGCCCCCGACGCGAGCCAGGCGGAGGTCTGCTCGCTGATCGCACCAATGCTGGTACGGCGTGGACTAGCGGGGAAGGGGACCGTGGGGAATTCGGTTCCAGACCCAGGTCATGTAGGCCATGGCTTCAAAATAGAAGCCATCGGAGAGACCAGACTCGACCCGCATGGTGCGGACGGCGATGGCCATGGTACGGTTCTACCGTTCGGAGACACCGTTTTGGGCGGGTGTGTAAGGCGCGGACGTCTCATGGCGGATGCCGTGGGAGGCGAGAAAGATTGTGGCCTCACCCATGTACTCACCACCGCGATCACAGCAAAAACGGTGGAGAGAGCGGCCACACTCACGATCCGCAAGGACAAGCCAGTCCTGGATGGCGTGGGCGACATCGCTCTTCTGCCCAAGGCAGAAGACCTAGCGGTAGCGAGAATAGTCGTCAATGAGGGTATGGACATAGCGACCATGCTCGCCGACAGACTCGATGGGGAGAGGACCCATGACGTCCGAATGGACAAGGTCGAGAGGGGCGGACGCACGGGAGGAAGACAAGGGGTACGTGGACCGGTGCATCTTCCGCTGAGCGCAATCAATGCACTCAGTGGGGCACAGGAGGGGGAAAGTCTCCGGGTCAAGGCCCTTGGCCGGCTGGGTGCGGAGCATGCTGTCTACGGCGGCGGTGCAAGAGGCGAGTGTGCTGAGGAGAAAGTGTATTGGTGACAAACACATTGCCTGTGGCGGCCGACGGGGAGGAGACGGAAGGAGAGGAGGAGTGGCGAGGTACATGCCACAGGTTGCCACGGGCGGTGGCGTGCAGTACAACAAGACCAGACAGACGCAACGACACAGTGCCAACACCACGCGAGTGTACAACGTCTATGCTCATGCAGTCAAGGGCAGTGACGGACAGAAGGCTGAGCTCAAGACCAGGGACGAAGAGGACATTAGTCCGAAAGACGTCACCGGAGGGACCACAGAAACGAACGACGCCAACACCACGGACAGGCAACACCTGGCCAGAGCCTGTCCGGACACCGGAAACATCGCCTACAGGACCGAGCATACTAAAGGCCCCACGAGAGGCCGTCATGTGATGCGTGGCCCCGGAGTTGATGATCTAGGTCTCAGCAAGGTCCTGGACCGGGGTCGCTAGATCGCTAACGGTCACATGGCAGCAAGCAAGGGACGCGGACGCGGTGGAAGGAGGCGCGAACTGAGACTGCCAATCGTCAAGCCAAGCAACGCCGTCATGGGAAGGGGTAGCGAAGACCATGAGAGACGATGAGACAGACGTGGAAATGGGGCACGGCCGTAGCTCTGTCTCAGTCATGCAGGGCTGGACAGGAGAGCAGGAAGTGATGCAACTCGCACTTCCCTGGGGAGGAGGGCGAGGCAGGCCGAGCTGGAGTGCGATGAACTACTCCAGCTGGCGCTCACGGGAGGAAGACCTGGAAGTGTAGACGGAGTGTGGGGTAAAAGCGCTGGAGCCCGGGTAGAAGGATGATTGTGTCTGCGCCGACGGTTGCGGCGCTGGTGTCGGCGGCATTGGCAAAGCAACCGAAGTGGTGGAGCTGCTGGACGAGGCCGAGGTGTCAGAGCCGGCGACAGCTAGGGCGGCAGAGGCAAGACAACGCTTGCGTTGGCGACGCATGGTGGCGATGATGCACACCTCGTCCGTCAGTAGAGGGCACATATACCACCCGTGCCCGGGCTGGCCACAGTTGTGGCAGACCGAGCCGCCAGCGCTGGACCCGGTCCACGGCTGCTGCTGCTGCTGCTGCTGACCCTTGTCTTTCTTGTTCCGACGCTTCTTCTTCCCCGATGATGATGAGGTAGCTGCGGTGGGGGAGGCAACGACCACGGAGGCGACGGCAGGGGAGGCGACCGCAAGGGAGGCGACGGCCTCCGTGCACTGGAGTCGGGACACCAGACGAGCTTCCTCAATCCAGAGGAAGAGCTCGTATGCCCAGGGCATGAGGGTGCCCTGGGCCGCCATGGTGGAGAGGACGTCGTGAGGGTAGTGGACGAAGACGTCTGCGTACGCGTCGGTCGTACCGCGCTTGAGGGTGAGGAGCGCGGCCAGAGGGGGTGGGGCAGAGGTCCCGAGGCGACGAAGGATGTCCTCTTCCCGCTGCCACTAGGAGGTGACCGTCTCGGTCTTCCCCATGTGCAGGGAGTTGAACTCCCGCAGCAGGTGGTTGGTATCAGCCTCGCTGGACAAGCGATGTGGACGAGTGAGGACGTGCCACGCGGCTGCACGGTCTGGGGTGGTGCCAGCGGTGAATTCGCCTAAGAAGGGCTCGAGGATAAGGCGGGAAGCCGGAGGGGCGACAGGGACCAGAGCACGGACGACACGACCAGCGCCATACAACTGGTCGGCCAGGGTGGCATCATACGGTAGGGTGTAGTATGCCCAGAGGCCCTCACCCTGCGCCCAGATCCGGAAGCTGAGCTCCAAGATCCGGAACTGCTTGCCGGCCTGAAGCGCCGGCGGCGGCGTCTCAAAGTCCTTTTGCCTGCGGCCGGCACCCAGAGTGGAGCCAAAGACGGAGGTCAGTGTCTGTCGCTGATGCTGAGTCTTCTGCTGCGCCAGGTAGTGCATGGCAGCAGACACAACTGGGCCGGCGTGCCCTAGAGGGTTGAAGGATGGCGGCACACTAGGGACATTCCTAGAGACCAACGGCTGTAGTGCCGCAAACTACTACGTCGGGGCGGCGAGCTGTTGCTGAAGAGCAGCGAGGGGGTTAGAGTTGTCGCCAACGACGCTAGAGGGCTGCTGCCGCTGCTGCTCCTCCTGCTGCTGCTGCTGCTGTTGTTGCTGCTGCTTCCGATGCTACTACTGCTCCTGCTGCTATTGTTGCTGCTCTTACTGCTCTTGCTGCTCCCGCTACTCCTCCTGTTGCTGCTACTACTGCTGCTGTTGTTGCTCCTACTGCTGCTGCTGCTGTCGTTGTCGCTGCTGCTGCTGTTGCAGCCGCTGCAAAAAAGGGAGGGTGGGGGTCCCCCCAACAGAGGAGGACCCCTCCCCAGTGGGGCTACCAGCCATGGTGTCATGCCCTTTTGTTGTGTTTGGTTTTTTTTGTGGTGCTGACGTCAGCAGTGAATCTGCTGAGGGTGGTGGATGTCCTTTCCACCCTTAGGTTTACTTCCCCCTTCCCTTGTCCCCTTTTCTTTGTGAGTTGATGACGTCGGTAGTGACGTCAGTAGTGACATCAGCTGCGGGATGCTAACATCAGCAGTGGCGGTTGTTGGGGCCGCTGTTGTAGCTGCTGTTGTTGCTGCTCCTGCTGCTGCTGCTGCTGCAGCTACTACTGCTGCTGCTATTGATACTGCTGTTGTTGCTGCTGCGGTTGGTGCTGCTACTGCTGCTCCTGCTCCTGATACTGCTGCAGCTGCTGCTACTGTTGCTGTTGCAGTTGCTGCTGCTGTTGGTGCGGCTGCTACTGCTACTGCTACTGCTACTGTTGCTACAGTTGCAGTTGTAGTAGCAATTGTTGCTACTACGGACTGTTGCGGCTGCTGTGGCGGCTGCAGCAGCAAAGGCAGCTGCTGCAGCCCCGGCAGCAAAGCTGGTGGGGTGGGGGATTTTTATTTGCGTTTTTTTCTTTTCTCATATGTCACACTGCGCAGCTGCCCGCTGCTAGCTGCGATCAGCGGGCTGCTGCTCGCTGGCAGCGAGCTGCTGCTCGCTGGCAGCAACGGACTGCTACTCGCTTCTCGCTTGCTGCGGGCAGCAAGTAGCAGCAGCCGATGCTAGTAGCTGCTCGCTGCAACCGCTTCTGCAGCTGGCTACTGTTGTGGCTCGCTGCTACGGCTGCTGCAGCCTACTCCTGCTGTTGCATGCTGCTGCAACTGCTGCTTGTTGCCGCTGCTGCTCGCTGCTACTGCGGGCTGCTGCTATTGTGAGCTTCTCCTGCGGGCTGCTACTACTACAAGCTGTTGCTGCGGGTTGTTGCTGCTGCGGGCTGCTGGTGCTGCAAGCTGCTGCTGGGGGTTACTGCTACTACGGACAGCTGCGAGCTGCTGCTTCTGCCTGCTACTGCTGTTGCACGTAGCTGTTGCTGGCTGCTGCTGCCACTGCTCGCTGCCGTTGCCTGCGGCTGCCGCTGCTGCAGACTACTACTGTTGCGTGCTGGTGCCAGTCACTGCACTTGGGTGACGTTGCAGCGTGCGTCGTCGTCCGCAGGTGTTGGACGCGACCTGCCGCTCACCTCCTTGCGTCACACCTGGGGATAAGTGTTGCCGAAGAATTTCGGCAGCATTTCCCCTGGCCTAGTGGCCGTGGGAAAAAATCTGACGCCGCCACCAGGCGGGTCAATGCTGTCGGAAAAAAATTGGAAGCATTTCCCCTGCACTGGCGCGTACGGGGGTCCGCCAGCGTTGTCTGGCACCTGTACGCCAGTCTTATGCTGCTGCTGCTGCTGCTACGCTCTGGCTCTGATACCAAGCTGGAAAACCTAGGCAGTATGTTGGGACAGCATGCGTTGTTGATACAGCGTGGGGGCTTCCACTCTTGTTGCTTAAGTATGCTGCCCCCTCAGTCTACTGCTCTAGAGTCCAAGTCTGGAAGCTCTGGGTTTGTTACTCAGAAATGCGCGCGCTAGTGTTAGCACCAGAAAGCAGCTGAAAACTGAAAGTGACTGTTTAGAAATGAAGAATGAGCAACAATGGGAGACCCCTCCAAGTTCTAGCTCCCCCCACTAGTGTAGAACTTGTTACTCAGCTAACCAGTCAATCAGAAAATAGTGCTAGACCTATTTTCTGGCAGGCAGGGTTCTCTTGGTGAGCCCAGCAAGACGCCTGACAGCCCAAAACCCGGGCGTCGTCCGTTTTGCCTGAAAATTGGACCATGCCATAATACCGACGCTGCGAACGTAGTCGTTTCGGTCAGAATCAGCTAGAAAATAGCAGCAAACAGTATGGCTGCCCGAACCCAGGCAGTGCCTATGACAGTCAGCGATGCTAAACAGGGCCATACAACAGGAGACATGGACCCTAGGCATCGCATGATGTTACAGACGCAATGCCACAACCAGACACAGCGCTAGGTGCATGCAGACAACATCTGCAGTGGCAGTGACCGCCGGCGGCCCGACCGCCGAGGAGGCCTGCACATGGATCTGAGAGCATCGCCGGAGGGAGGAGGCTCCAACGAATGATGAGTGGGCCTCAGCGCACGTGGGCTCCACCAAGCGACACTCCAGCAGCGTCGAGTCTTGCCGTCAGTCATCTGCACGCCGATGTACACAAGCCGGGAGGACACAAAAAAGTACAATGAGAGATGCACGAAAACCAACTCGTGCCCACGTGCCTGCGTGCCTATGTGCCTGCGTGCGTGCATGCGTGCGTGCGTGCGTGCGTGTGTGCGTACGTGTGTGCATACGTGCGTGTGTGCGTGCGTGCATGCGTACATGTGTGCGTATGTGCGTGCGTGCGTGTGTGCGTGCGTGCGTGTGTGCGTGCGTCGTGTGTGCGTGCATGTGTGTGTGTGTGTGTGTGTATGTGTGTGTGT